>VWYI01012638.1:0-11782 GCA_013399455.1 Anthoscopus minutus | reverse complement strand
TATATCTATTTGTATATATAATATGATAATAATATATAATGTTAGAGAATTGGAAATTATATATATATAAAAAAATTAGTATATATATTTGTGTGTATCTACATATAATTTATATTTGTATATATATATAATATTAGAGCATTGTAATTACATATATATATAAAATGAGTATATATATTTATATACTATTTCTATTCATATATATATATCTAAAATATAAAATTAATATATATCAGAACACTTCCAACTTCCAAGTACCAAAATCAAAAGAAACTCTTGGACAAGAAAAATTGCAACTAACCTTATATGAATAAATACATGAGAAAGGGACATTTGAAGCCCAAACTATGTTGCTGCAATATAATTTTAAAAACATTAAAACACACCATGGCTATTAAAAATATCCCAGCCAGCACACAGACTAATTGAAAGGCTTATGGGTGATGTAAATATAAACTAAAAAAAAATAAAGCACACTTAAAAATAAAAAATCATAAATATTTTTATAGAAATGAACAACTTCCAGATGCCAACTTTTTAAGGAAATGCTCATTTCTGCTGGATTTTCAGAGCTTGTATTGCAAGACCAGAGTGTCCCTGTAAGGTTTTTTGCCTGATGGTTCAGCCCCTGCAGCTCCTGTGTCTCCTGTGGAACTATTGCTGTAAACTAAAAAAAATATGCAAGATCTCACATGGCCTTTTTGATCTGGCAAACGTCGGGGCTCTTTGTTTTATGGCCCTACAACCATAATTTATTTGAGGTTTTATTATTACTTATCAGTTAAGCAGCGGAAACCCGATGGTAATTATGTTCTCAGCTGTTCTATCCCGACATTGAGTGCTCCAAGTGCTGCTCTCATTGTCTGCAAAACCACAACTCTTCCAAAATTCCTAACATCACCTGCCAGCTTCCTTGACTGGGTAATAACAAACTCACCGGCTCCAAGTGCTTCGAATCCCTGCTTCCACGCCTGCATGCTCTCAGCCTAGCCAAGAAATGGGCAGCAATTATAAAAATGCAATGCTATAAAATGAAACTTTAAGCTTTATCCTAAAAGAGACCAAAAAGGGTATTTTAAGTTTTTTAAGACCGTCAGTACACTTTGCTTTTTAGCCTGCAAGTCGAATTTAATATATTCCCATTTAATTTTTTACTCTGACCTAGCCCTTGAGTGACCATTAGACCATAAATCAGAAAATGCTGTGCAAAAGGAAGCACAACAGAGAAGAGTGTGTCCTGTACTGCAGAGTTACCTCAGCATCCCATTTGGCTGCTGCCCTTTCTCACCCAAAAATACAAAATTTCTTTCTTTCACGTTTAAAAGGACTAAAAACCTAAGGCTAAACTTGGCCTCTCACAAAACTTCCCCAAGAAACTCAAGGGAACAAGCTTTCCCCACAATTTAATGTGAAAAAACAACATAAGGGAGCTTTGATTTTCTTTCTTTTTCTTTTCCTGCTGAAAAGAAAAGAGTTACATTTCCAGAAGCACCAGATCACCCCTGAAGACACAATAAACCAAATAAATCTCTGTAATATGATGATTAAGATATAGGATTGGGCTGTCCTGACAGAGACATTGCTCCCTACTGACAGCAGTAAAGGGAGAGGGCTGGGCTCAAGCCCTGTGCTGTAGAATTTCTACTTTCTTTCATAGATGATGGGCTTCACTCTCATTCACACTGAGCACTACTCTTATTCTTCCAGGGATTATTTGTAAACCAAGAAGGACAAAGGAATTAGAGTCACTAGATGGCATGGACACAAAAGGCGTTTCAAAATGCCAGTTTTCTGTGAGTAGGTAAATTCAAACACAAGGATTTTTGACTCAAAGACAGCCCAGACAATAGCTGTGGTAATTAATAATTGTGTCTTTCATGTGGAAGTGAACTCTGAAAACTAAACAGCAATTTAAATGTAAAAATTAAGTATTCCACTCTAGATAAGATCTCACTAGAGGGGGACTGGTTGACTGCTTACTATAATCTTTTTTCTGTTTAACAAAGCCAGCCAAACTCTCTGAAGTGTTCCCACTGCTGCATTTTACAGAAATAAACCAGTCTTGTTATCAGCACAGCAATGCTCCCAAGACAAATTACACCACTAATCATCTTCTGCCAGGAAAACTTCCTGCTGCAGACGTGCAATTAATCAGAGCAGGAATTCTACCCAGCCAATGAGGAAAAGAATTTTATGTGTGGTTACCCTGTGCAGAGCAGCTCTGGCACATCCCCATGGGGCTGTTCAGCACCAAAACCAGCAGAATCTGCCCTAAAACAGGGAGCTCTGTCCCAGATTTTTAGCCCTGTTGGAATCGCCCCCTCTATGGGACATGCACTACAAACCCCTTTTCAGAAAGGGGTAGGAGTAGGGGAGTTAAGAGGGTTTCAAAGCCTGATATGAAACGAGTCTCACACACACAGCAGGATCAGGGGAATGAATGAAAAGGAAAAAAAAATCTCTTTTTCTTCCTTAATATTTTGTTAAGAATTGCTTCCTTTCACAAGAAATATTTTCTAACCATATAAGCAACTGAGTTACTTGTGTTCTGGGGTGAATTTGTTTGGCTTTTGGTTGGTTTTGGTTTTTTTCCTCCTAACTTTGACTTGGAATAATATTCAGCATACACCTTCTGAAAATTCACAGATTTCTGAAGAACGCCCAAGGACGTCAAGGAGATTTCAGTTTGTTCACGGAGCGATCTCAAACTGTAAAAAAAAAAAATCCTCAGTTTCCCCAGAAGTAGATCTGATCTCCAGCACTCAGGGAGAAATCAGCACCCGGGCTCTTGAGTTCCAGCCAGGACACAGAAATCACGAAGAATGCAGGAAGCCCAAAGCAAACCCCCACCTCACAAGCACCCCAGCCATCCCTGTTTTCTGCTGCTGGCAGAATGCACAGCGATGCTTCTGACTGTTGTAACTTGTCTGGAGCTCTGTGCCAAAACCAGAAACGTGGTAATGACATTGAGTGGGTAATTAGTAACTATTAGAGCAGTATACAAACCAGGGCGTAGCCGAGGTGCCAGCAGCTGTCTAAGCCACCTGGAGGGATTTGGCTTCCTAACAAAGCACCAGAGATGGTGGTGCCTTTGTAAAAGTTTGTGTAAATCACTCGGATGGGCTATCAAAGGGCGAAGCAAACCAGCATCTCATGCTAAATCCTATCGCAAGGAAAATGAGAAGTGGGAGAGAAAAACTTTATAGCTTTACTGCCCCTTAAAAAAAACCCAGAAAACCACTGACAAAGCCACACACGACAAAACAAGACAGCACTGTGGATGGAGTTTCAAAGGAAATGGGCTTAGCACCCTCTTTTGGTTTTTTAATGTCAGGGATCTGAGGTACTCTGGAGGCTTCCCCAGCTTCCACTGACACGGGAGGAGTGGGGAAGGTGGTATTTGTGTAAATCACACAAAGCTTTGCTTCCCTAGGCAGCAGCAGCCAGCCCAGCCCCAGAGCCACCAGCTTTTTTTTTCCACTCCTTGCTACCAGCAGCTGCTGCAAAAGCAGGGATTCCACTTCCTTCCTCCAGTGGAATTTTCTCTGTTTCTCCCCAGCTCAAACCAGGAAGAGGGAGAGATGACAAACTTTTGTGAACATAACTCGACATCTGTGTGCTGTTAGAAGTGATAATTGGCATGTCCCAAGAGGACTGCTAGAGGACTGGTAACTGATGAATTCACCACTGGTAAAGTCTTGTACAAAAGAAATTTCCAGAGCTTGGTCATTCTGGAGATTCTTTCTGTGCTTGAAGTAAGCTTGGGGACACAATACTGCTGAAGGAGTAATAACAAACTGGAGTACATTCATTTTTAATCAGATGAACACAAACCCAGACAACCCTCAGAGCCTGAACCTTTCCCCTGGACCCCAATTATAGATCCCAGAGCCTACCCTTGATTCACAGGCACATCCCTGCACATCAGAGCAAGATCAAACAAACCAGCAGGTCAGGCCTTCCCAGCTGCAAGCAGTCTGGATGCTGAGGATGCACACAACCCCAGCAGGGAGCTGTGTCTGTTTGGGGTGCCAGGGAAGGAGCCCTGCAGGAGGCAGGACTTGCACAAAGCCTGGCAGGGAGGCCACAGGTCACAGAGCAAAGCTGTGGCACCAACACAGGGGCGTTGCTAGTGGATGTAAAATAGCAGGGTGGATTTAAATCACAACAGTGAGGTTTGATCCCAGTGAGGCAGGAAAAGCCTTTATTTTGGGGTTTGCAACCCTTTTTATAAAGTGTTCCCATACAGGTTACCTTGATTGGCCAAAGGAAGCACCTCTCTGGTGCCATTGGTGGAACAAGAGAAAAACACCTTCAGAACAGCTGTGTGACATTGCTTTGAGAACCAAAACCTATTTACAAAATACAGTCCTTGCAAGAGAAGTTTCCCAAACTATTTTCCCTTGAGAACAGATCAGCCACTGCCAGGTTGAATACTGTCTCAGGCTCAGAAAATCATGTCCACATAGAGGTGTCCCCAGGCTGGAGCTGCCACTGCAAGGAGAAACACCAGAAATGCTGGTGCTGAGTTCTCTCACGTACACAAAGCTGGGGAGGTTGAAAGGGTAAAACAACCTGAGCAGGTAGGGCTTTCAGAAGTTTGTTCTGCAATGACTCATGGACAAACACTGGAGAACTCTCCCAAACAAAGTCAGGGCTCGTTACCCCATATAAACCCCTTAGCACTGCTACTTCCTGCACAGCAGATTGGAGAGTTTACTTTGAACTCTTTCACAGCCCAGAAGTTATTCTGGAATGTACCTGCACAATCACAGCTCTGCTACAGGCCAGCCACTGCTTTCTCACAAGCTGCTTAACATTCCTTATGTGAGCACAGCGCAAGCAGCAGTTCCAGAGAGTGTCTCTCCATCCTTTAACGCTTCTCACAGGTCTGTGCTTGCACCTGGGCCAGCCCAGCCTGGAGCTCTGGGAAGGCCATTTGGATGGAGCAAAGGGAAATACACCAAGACAGTTACTAAGGGCTGGCTCTGGAGCACCTCAGCACTCCCTGAGATCTCACACACCTTCAGGTCTTCTCCAGGGCAGAGAGCACTGAGAACATTGAACAGGCCTGAGGGATTGAATAAATGCATTAAAGGTACCAAAAGTATCAGACAGGGGCTCTAGCTGTCCTCTGGTGGGGAGCCATGGGGGCCCAGGGCTGGGCAGAACAGTAGAAATGGAGCTTTTCACTTGTCTGGTTGCTGCTTGCATAAAGAGCCTTTGTTAATAGCAGTATTAAAGCTTTCACAGTGTGAGGTGCCTGTTCTAGGCAGGAATTCCACTTCCTGTTCATCTTCCTTGCTCCAGGTCTTCCTGCCCCTCTCTACCATTTCATAGGCTATGCCAGAATTACCAAAGGCAGCTGTCGTGGCTTTAATGCATGATAAAACCATGAAAATGTGTTGGCAGACTGCCAACACCAAAGTTGCTGTAAAGCTGCTGTGGTTGTTAAATGGTTAGTGGATATCTCTTATGCCAGGTTTTCTAATAAAAAAAAAAAGGTTCATAATTAGTGGCAGTAATGGTTGTTGAAATGGCAGTATTGGTTGTTGAAAAGTAAATAAGGCAAGTCTTAGGTACTGGCAGGATTTTATACTGAAGAAAACGTCAGAACTTAAAACAGGGCAAAAATAGATGCAGGCATTTTGCAAATAAGTAAATATTATAAATCAGCTCTTGATTTTCAGGTAACAGTGCCCCCTTGTAGAGGTTATGTACTTATCAAACACAGAACATGGACAAGAGGCAGAACACTGTCAGTTTGACAAGAAAGTTTCAGCAATGCTTAGAATGAAATCAGTAGCTAAAGTCTAAGTCTATCAGAAGAAGCTGATGGCTTTTGAAAATCAGTCTGTATGAGGTGCTACAGTGCTGGATAACCACTTTAGCTGCTTGTGGCACCACTTCTAAAAGGATTTTGTTCTGGTTGATGATATTGCCACAGAAATATCTTTAGCAGGATGTCAGGGAAAAGGGACTCTCAGAATTCTGACAATTTCCAGCTCACCATGCCTCATGAAAGGTTCCTCCTCTGGTCCAGCTGGGAGAAGAACAGGCAGCACAGCCCAGGTTTGGATGTGCAGGGAGGTGAAGGGATAGTCTGTGCTAGGGAAGCCAGCACGTTGCTTTTGTTCTGTGCCAAATCCTCAAGGGTTGCCTTAGAACTCACCAACAGGCAGAGAGCTGGAAAAAAAAGGGGGATTTGAGTTCTCACCAAAAAGCTCCCCCTCTCTGCTATGCCCTTTTCTCTCTGCCAAATGCTCTATCACCCCAGCTAAGCACAGGGCTTTCAGAGCACCACAGCAAGAAGCAAGGTGTGTGTTTGCTCCACAGACAGCTCCTCTGGCACCTTTGGGTCGTGGGGCTCCAGCCGCAGAGAGATCCCAGCAGTGCCAGGTGAAGCATCCCAAAGCCTTGGAGTGCAGCCCAAATCCCAGCTGCAGCAGAGCAGCTCTCTGCTCTCAGCAGGGATCTGGGGGGAAGCAGGGACTGTTGCAAATGATCACTGGAGAGCCCACACAGGAGGCAGGGACCTTTATTCCACTTTCTTCCAGCCCAGAGCTCAGCAATACTGACTGACCACAAAAGCAGGCGCAGGATGACAGTCAGCTTTGCTGCTAAGGATGACAGGAGCCAAAGGATAAGCAGGAATATCATCAAGACCCTCTTCCCCTCACTTCCGTTTAAAGTTTCGAGGACACAATTGAATTTTCTTACGAGGGCATTAATTATTTATATTAATAAGTTCATAGGCTGCTTTCCATCACAGCAGTTTTCCACAGAAATATAGCTCTTTTTTTTTTCTCTCCCCCCACCAGAAGATGACAAAACAGTACAAAATTATTCTGATTACACAGTGTAAAAAGTCAGTAGGCCAGACAGCTTAAGCCAATTTCCCAGGGCTGCACAAAACACCAGCAGTCAGGATCAGACCATGGGTCCTATTTCTGTTTCCTGCAAGGTTTGCTGCCTACAATATTAATAAGAAACGCCAGTTGCAAAACACATGATCCTCTTTGGCAGATGGCAGATGTAGAGGGATCCTTCTCTCAGCAGCTGTGATGCAAACAGGAGGTCTGCTTGAAACATCTTCAATGTTGCTTCCAACGGGCATTGTACTTCTTCAGCAGTCCAGAAATGTTTGGGAAAACAGACTCAATTTCTGAGCACACTGGCAGGTAGAAAATGCAATGTGTCATTAGCCTGTTGTTGTGTAAGGCTTGGGGGCATTTTCCAAAGTCAGGGGAGCTGGGATCCCATATGGCACAGCCTTTGTAAGACACAAAAGCTTCCTCCAAAACACCCTGATCCAATGAACCGCCAGCAGATAGGCTCCAGCACCTATTACAAACCTGTGAGAAAAATCAGCTGTGATCCTGCTTTTCCCTAATTGCTTTTTCTGCCAGAAAAAAGAAATCCATGCCAGTTCAGCTATAGCCAGGAGCTGCCCTGATCCATTAGGGCTGCAGTGCCAGTTTCTGTGTTGTTTCCCATGCTGCAGAGCCGTGACGCACGCGAAGCAAAAGGCTCAGCACACACGGAGGAGAACGTGCTTAGACAGTGACAAGTAACATCACGAAGGAGCAGGCTCTCCTCCTTTTCATGTGGCTCTCAGTAAAGCCCAGCAGATTTTCCCTCTTCTTCAACAGCAAAATGTCTCCTTGCTTGCTGCTGCCCACACACTTAAGGAGAGGAATTAGCAGGAGGGAAGGGATTCAGGAGACTTAAGGCCCCTGCTGGCTTTGACTCATGCTGTGTGTACAAAAACCCATCCACTGCCCTGCTCTGCCTTTATCCTGCCCTCTCCTGTGAGCTTCTTCCCACCCCTACTCCCTCTGTGCCAGGCAGATTTGAAAATGGAAAAACTGTCGTTCCTAATTAAGCTAATAAGCCTAAAATGGAAAAGCACTCGGAGAAGTGTTTGTGTGGAAGGAGAGCGTTCCTACCACAAACTTCTGCTCTCTGTGCACTTAGTCTCATGCATTTACCTGGCTGCTTTGCCTCATGTATCATTAACAGAGCTGTTAATTAGTGCCCCAGGCCTGCAGGCAGTGGGAAGCAGTTTTTGTGACTGGTACCTACATCCTGTCTTTACTGCTGAAGGTTGCCCAGCCTTGACTCCAAGTAACCAGGACGAGGTTGCAGAGCTGGGAGATAAAAGCACTTTTATGTGAAAATAGTAACCTGAAAGCAACACCCTGCATTGACAGAAAGCCTTTCAAAAAGTCACTTTTCTAACATGGAATCTAGCCTACCACACACATTCCAAGGGAAAAGGAATGGGTCAAAGTGGGAATTTCTCCAAGAACAAGACCGTGGGTCACAGGAGTACCGGAAAAAGTTCCTGCACACAAGTAAGCCACAACACAGCAGCTGTCTGCTGTTTCTACTGCATGGGCAACATCAAAATAATTAGGGCACAAATTGAGGGATTTTTTAATTTTGTTTTTGCAGGTGTTCATGGAACTACTTTATTTCCTATCTCTTCTGGAGTATTTCAAACAGAATGTAAACTTACAGCCAGAATTACAAACTTTGCCTTCGAATTTAGAGGTACACACAGGAGTTTTACTGATTGCAGATGCTTTTTTCAGAATGTCAAGAATGCACAGCAACACCTATCCTGTAATCCATTCATACCTCCTTGAAAAGATAATTGATTCATGTCTTGGAAAACATTTCCAGACTGTAAACTACATGACAGTTGGGGGTTATTAAACACCAGAGCAGATGTGTCCTTCTCAGAGATGTCTGACTGCAAATGAGATCTCTCTTGCTTTCCTGCATCTAACACAGAGCTGAAAAATGTTTTTTGGAGTAAAACACAACATACAACTGCTCCCATGCACAACAGCAGGTGACTAATTATCATCAAATACAATCCTTCCAATACTGGCTTCCAATTTCTCAGCTCTCAACTCAATAATTTAAGATGCAGCATAAGCCAATGTGGTCAATGAAATAAGGAAAAAAGTGAGGTATGGCATATTGACCAGAAATTATTCAGCTGGGGGAGGAATAAGGGAGATTGGTTGGCAATGGATGAGGAGCCAGCAGCAAGAATATGCTCCTGATGATGGAAAGCCAGATGGACACAGAGACAGATGAAACATTGCTAATTATTGCAGGTTCCATACTGAATCAGAAAAGATGACCACAATTAAGTACCTAAGGGCAGGACAACAGTACCAATTTTCAGGCATGTCTCACAAACAATTTCAAATGCATACAAATTGAGGCATTTCCTCCAAGCAATGTGTACATTCATAAGCAGGCATGTGTCTGCATAGTTTCTGTGCTTCTCTACCAACAGCAGCAGGGTTCAAAAATTCACCTTTCCTGCATTTTGTGTTTCAACATGTAGAATTCCAACTTTCAGACAACAAATGTATGATTAATCTGAGAACACATGCACAAGACATAAATCTATATTAAATCAACCAGGTTTACATTAGAAAGATTTACCTTAAAAACTTAATTAAAATGCTGATTCATAAGGGATATCCCCCAAATTAATCAGCAGGGATGAAAAATATCCAAAATGGTAGTTCCTCTTCACGCAGACTTCTGATATCATTACATTGAAGGGGAATGGCTACTGACTACATCAAACTGAATTTCTTCCTCATAACTTATGGTAGAACGTACCTTGGACTTGATGCTTTTCTGTGTCTGTGTGTTTCACATGGGCTTTTACCTAAATTCCCAAATGATACCAAATTTCCTCTTTGCATATTTGCTATTTTGTTTACAACAATGCAGAAGACCAGGATGTCTGTTACTGCATGATTAGAGGAGGCTCAGATCATATTCTCATTTCTCTTCCAACACCTCACCTTGGCAGAAGTGACTTGAACAGATATGGAATGTAAAACTGCAAATTAACCTCTAATTCCAGAAGAAGAGCTAGAGCAAGATTACATATGCATCTGACAAAAAAACCATAAAATAACAGTAAAAGAGGAAAAGAAGTTTAAAATTTTTATTTCTGATTACAGTTGTTAAAAGATATTTTGGGGATTTAATGAAAAATCTTCATGATGGGACACATTAAAAAAACTCTAATAAAAAAGAAATTTGTGTTCAGAATTATGAGGCCAAAAAGACCCCCATGCTTAAGTTAATATCAATAAAGGGAGAAGAGGTAAAGTGCACCAAAAGCTTGATGCTTTTGAATATATATTCTCTCTCTTGATTTACCATATTTTATTTATTTAAAATATATTTCAAAAGATTGACAGAAAGGAACAGATGCCAACATTTTTCCTTAAGTTCTGTACAATGCAGTAACTAGTTACAAATGCAGAAATTTAGTTAAAAAAAATTAACCAAAATCAAAATTTCGATGGTGGCTTTTCTTAAATGTTTGCCCTATTTTTCCAAGAATAATTTCTGTGTTTAAAGTACTTCCTTTCAGTTTTAAAATGAGATCCAGCCCCTCCTACTACAAACTTGCTATAGAAGTTCCAGTTGAAATAAACAATTATTAAATGAAATTAGCTTTATAACTGCAGGAGTATGAGGAAAGAAGTCCTTTGCTACCTGTAAATACCTTACATTGCAAAGAAAAATATTTCAAGGAAAGCATTAATGCATTTTATTCTAAACAAAGTACAATTCAATGCACTTTTATGTGCTGCAATATGATCACACATGTGGCAGATAGAGAATAAGATTTATTGAGTTAATGTTTCCAGCTCCTGATAGCCAGGATCATTTTATTACTCTGTTGCTTCAACCTGTTGTGTGTCAAAAAAATGCTGCTGGTTATTCCTAGCCTAATTCAGGCGCTCAGAAAGGCAAAGGGTATCAGCAGTAAATATTTTAATGCTACAAATATATCACACTTACTTCCAGGACACTTGGAATTACCTTGGAGCCCAATAAAGGGACAAGCTATTGGGGCTACAAGACAAAAATTTTGGAGCTTTACACTTTGTTAAACCTCTTTTTAGCTGGAAAATTGTGATAAAAATGAAGACATCTATACCCTTATCTTCCATTCTCTCCTCCAAAACAATCATGTGATTTTTATAGACAGTCCTGAAACACTTTTTCTCCCAATGGACAAAACTTTCTGCTGGCTTCTGTTTAATTTTTTATTTCATTCAATGCCTGCTCTTAATATCTGCATAAAGTACATATGTGTTGAGCACAGTAGCTTTACAAATATTCAAAGACTTGATGAAAAACTTACTGAGCTTTATAACAGGGCTTTTTTTTTTAAAGGAAAAAAAAATAAAGCAGATTATCCAGAAAGCCTCTCACCAGGGAACCCAGAAGAGGCCCTGTGGTGCTTCCACACCCAGTCAATTAAAGGATTACTACTATTAAAAAACAAGTCTTTCTTTGGGACTATAGATTTAAGCGCATTATCTGAAATTGGTAGGGATCATCTTTGCTTGTAAAATGCCAGAAGGCTTACTGACAGCAAATCTGGAGACCAGCACAAAACCCTGAGTGGCTTCTGTAATAAAACAATCCAGACCTCATACCAGCTTCTACTGGAGCAGAAATAAATTCCTGTATTTTGATTTGTCTTTTTGATAGGATCGTTTATCAGGAAAAAACCCCTTCCATTTTCTCTTCAATGACTAAACTGGAACACAGATCTCATTTGTTGTGGCTGAGATGTCATTTCTTCCTTAAAAAAAGAAGCATTTCTTTGACTACCAAAACTGTGTGGGCACAGCACAAAATAAAGATTTGGGTTTTTTTGCAGTTTTGATTTTACATAGCTCCAATTCTGACACTAATTAAAGCCCACCAAGGCGTTCAC
>VWYI01012629.1:2647-30112 GCA_013399455.1 Anthoscopus minutus | reverse complement strand
TCCTGGCTCTGTCTCCTCCCAACCTCCCATGAATTCCCAACTTTGCCCCTGGAAAACCTCTCCTGACCACAGTCAAGGGCTGGGTTGATCCCCGGATATCAAGTGGAATGGGATCACCCAGGGAAATCTTGGGAAAAAAAGGAGGCAGCTGCATCCCAGCAACCCCGGCTTCGGAGTCGTGATTCCGGAACAAGGGCTCTGAATTTGAGTAGGAAATAATGGGAAAAAAACTTGGGAAAACCCAACCCAGCACTTTTGCATTGTGGGGAGAACCAGGGAGGAGCAGCTCCTTAGGGACCGTTCTTGAAGTGCCAGGAAAACAGCAGCTGGAAAATTAAACCCTTGGATTTGTCCTGAAGTTGATCCCTGCTCATTTTATTTTCTGTTTATTTGTCTTTAAACGAGGCTGTGGAGAATCCTCTTCACCTTTCTTTTATCTCAGACTTCACATTCCAAAAGGCTGGAACGGAAAAGCCGAAAAAGAACGAAACTGTTTTGTGTTTTGGAGTTTTGTTTGGTTTTTTTTTCCGGGAGATGCTGAAAACAGAGTGCCATAAATGAAATCCCAGAATATCCCGAGTTGGAAGGGATAATCCAGCCCAGCTCCCAGACCTGCACAGGACACTCCAACAGTCCCCCCTGTCCCTGAGATCATTATCCAAACATTCCTGGAGCTCAGAACAGTGGGATTCGGTGGCAATCGCCTCATCCTACCCCTAAATTTAAATATTCCAGTCACCTTGTGCCCCTTTGTCCTCATCTATGGGAATGCTGTAAAAAACCATCCCTAATTTAAGACATCCCAGATATCCCAAAACCTGCCTCTATCCCAGTTTTCCAAGCACTAAGCAGGGCTGAAGAGGTTTAACCTCCATTAGAGCCCCTGGAATGTTTGATGTGCTTGGTTCTCTCCCTTTAAACCGGTTTCACTCAGGTTTAAGTGCAATAAAATTCCTATCACTTGATGGGAAAACATTTGGAAAACTGCTCCTCTCTTTCAGGGAGCAGCTGGAGTCCCTGGAGAGCCGGGAGTGAGAGGAATCAGGGTAATAATTCCGTTTTTCTCATTATTATTATCCTTTCCTGCCCTGCAGAGTGGTGGGGCTGCTCTGTCTCCCTTCTCTGTCCCGATGGGAGCCCTCACTTGGAAATATCCACTTCCAAATATTCCTTTCCTGTGGGAAAAACAATATTTTCCTTTTCTGAGCTGCTGCTGCTCAAGCTGTCTTTGTGATTTTTCTTCTCTCAATTTCATCCTGCAGGGTCCTCCTGGACTCCCAGGACCACCTGGAGAGCAGGGAATGAAAGGAGATCCAGGAGAACCTGGAAAGGATGTAAGGAATCCCTGAAGGAGCAACTGGGAGAGGGTGGATTTTGGGAGAGCTTTTAATTTATTCCCAGCATTATAAATAAATATTTCTTTCTTCAGATTGGGGTTGGATGGATCCAACATGGGTAGATCCAGCAGAGATGGAATCACTCCATCCTTTTTTCATCCTCATGGAAAAAAAAAGTCAGGGAAAATATTACCGGGTTGCTTGTGACTTGACCTAAATCCTATTCAGGAGATTCCCAAAAATATCAAAGCAGCTCCTTTCCCTCTCCCACCCTTCTCCCTGTATTCATTTTAACAAGAATTGGGAGTTTGAATTTGTAGTTTAATAATTTAATTTACTTTATTCAATTATTTAATTTACTTATTTTATCAAATTATTTAATTTAGTATATTTAATTATTTCATTCTTTTAAAAATTTCATTTATTCATGCTGTTTGTTTTGTGGGGACAAGAGGCAGAGCAGCGACAGCAGCAATTCCCAAGAAATTTTGCTGTGCTGGGAGGAAAAACTCATTCCCAAAGGTCCAAAGGGTGTCTTTGGAAGGATACTTCCTACCAAATTCCTGATTTACCTTTCAGGACTTGTGTCCTGAGTCACAGGAAAAGTGGGATTGGGAAAAAAGCTGCTGGAAACATCCCCATGGATCCAAAACAGATCCAATCCCAGGCTTTCCCAAAGAAATGATGTTGCTTTCTCAGCCAAGATGCGGTGGCAGGGAAATAAAAGCAAACTTTGGGTTTGGCACAAGGGGTGATTCCATTATTCCAGGTGGGATAGCAAAGGAAAAAGGGAAAAGCAGGAAAATTCCCAGGAACGTGAACCCTTCCAGAAGTCCAGCTTCAAGTGAAGAGCAGAATTGCTCTGAATTTAACTTAAAAATGGGAATTAGGGAGACACAAGAAGGGGTTGGTTGGTCCCTCTGGAAAAGGTGGCGTTAGTTTGGGATCAGCTCCCAGGAAATGGGAATTTTAGAGGGGAACTAACACATTCCTGCTGCTTTTCAGGGAGATCCTGGGAAGGACGGCCTGAGAGGTGAAAGAGGCCCCCCAGGCCCAAAGGTAGGTCCTGAGTCCACATTTTTGTGATGGTGCCAACACCTTGGGTAGGTCAGAGGGGAGGAAAACCCAGTTCAGGTCTCCTCTGACCCCTCCAAAAGTTTGGGATTTCAAAGCAGAGCTCCTGGGATGGGCTCAGGAACTCGTGGTCGCGCTGGGGTCGCGGTCCCACATCTCCACAGAGCTTCTTTAGGAGTCAAACAGGATAAATTTCTGGAATGTTCACATTCCTCTCCTCTTCCTGCAAGCTGGAGAGCCCATGGAAAGGGGTGGGAGGAGGAATGGCTTCAGATCCCACACATCCAGAATTTTTAAATATGGGAACAGCTCCTTCCTTAACTGAGAGGGAAATGCTGCAGGAAGCAACACCAGTGGGGACAGGGAGATTTCCTGGCTGCCACGAGATCCAGACCTTTGGAAAAGCAAAGATTTCTCCAGGGAGCAGGCATCCCAAATTCTCCCTGGCACACCTTGGCCGGAGATGCCATCAGGGCCTTCCTGGTGCCCTTCATTCCACCGAAATCTGTCAATGCAGAACCCGGATTTCAGTGAAATGAAGCCCCTCAGGGAGGCAGATCAGCCCCACCAGAGATGTTCCTTGCCCCAGGAGCCTCCAGGCTGGACCTTCCCAGCCCCTGCAGCTCATCCACGATTTCACCCGCGTGCCATCCAAGGTCTCTCAGCTGGAGATGGAATTCCATCACAGTGGGAGCCCACAGGACGGGAGATGTTGGACCCAGCCAGGTGTGGGGCCACCAGCACCACGGCCACCTCCAGAAGGGACCACCAGCCATGGGCACACCTTGGCCATCGTTCTCCTTGGTGTCCTCCACACTGATGGCACCGGTGGCACTGAGGGACCTCAAAAATCTTTCCTTTTCCACACATTTGTAGCCAAGAGGTGGAGAAAGGGATGGAGCAAAGCCCAAACCTCACCTGAGCGCTGCTCATGGGCCAAGCTTTCCCTACAAAATCCGGCTGTGCCTGTGTCCAGTGGAGGAGGGAAGGAGCCAATGGAGCAGGGTGGGATTCAAACCCTTAAATGGGATTTATCCGGGGTTACGGAGCGGGCTGGTGGCAGACAAAGGGCCAGAAATGGGATTAATCCCCTTCCTCTTCTTGCTCGTCATGGAAATGATGGAATTACTGAGCGGATCTCGTTTCTTCCAAGGGAGAACCTGGCCCACCGGGAAAAGGAGTGGAAATGAAGGTAAATAAATTAAAATTAAAGGCCATGTGGATGGTGGAAGCTCCTCCCTCTCCGTCTGGGTTGGGATGGCAGAGGGGACCCAATGTGTGTCCCTTCGGCCATCGGTCACCTCCAGGAGAAACTTCCTGGAGAGCAGAGAGAAGTTGGGACCTTTCTTTCCCCTTGCAGGACCTGGAGATGCTTTTTGAGGCGTACGGGATCAAGGTAGGAGATCCTTTGTCCTTCCTCCTGACCCAGGGGTTGTAATTTGACTTTTCCATCTCTTCCCTCACCTGGAGGTGACATTTGCTCGCTGCAGCAATCCCAGGAAGGTTCATTCCATTTCCTTTTCCAGGTTATATTCAGATATTTCTGGGACAGATTTTTTGCTGGCATTTTATGGAGTGGCGGCTTTGAGGTGGCTGTGACAGCGACACTTGGACCTTAAAGCCCCTCCAATTCCAGCCTTAACGCCTTCCACCATCCCAAGTTGCTCCAGACCCCATCCAACCTGGCCTTGGACACTTCCAGGGATGGAGCTGTCACAGCTTCTCTGGGAATTCTGTTCCAGCTCCTCCCCACCCTCCCAGCCAAAAATTTCATCCCAATAACCAACCTAAATCCTTGTTCAGTTTCAAATGTCTTCCCTCTTGCCATATCCCCATATTCCCATGGAAAAAGCCAATTTTTTTAAAGTCCCCTTGAAGTTCTGAAAAGCCACAAATGTAGGATTTTTATTTAGGACGGGGAAAGACCCCACAGAATCTTCACGGATCAGCTCCTCGATCCCAAACCTGAATTTAAACCATCGAGGGGCAGCCCCTGCCCTGTGGGCCCCTGGGAATCCGTCATTCCTTGTTTTGGGGTGGCTGCTCTTGGATTGTCACATCTTGGGGACAAGAGGGTGGCACTGGGCTGCCTTACTGGTGTGCACTGGTTCCAGCTGGCGCTGCTGAGGGACCTCTCCAACGCGATCCTGCGGGATGGCCTGGATGGGCTCCTATGGCACCGGGGTGGCTCCAGGATGGGCAAAACTTCCAGGGAAAACCAGGTGCCTGTCGCCGTGAGTAGCGTCACCTGCCAGGGGTGACAGAGCTCCAGGGAATCAGGGAGGTGGGAATGAGCCACCAGAGGCATCAGGGTCACCTCTGTCCTCCAGCGGGTCACGGTGGCTTGGGAGAGGCTGTGGCTGGCACTGGGATCTGGGATCTTTGGGATGAAAGGATACGAACCACTCATATTTTTTAGTGGGAATGAAGGGATCAGTCAAGCTTTGTTGTTCATAGAAGCCGTTCCCAAAGTGTCCTTGTTCCCTCCAGGAGCTTTTGGAGTGGTGGGTGTGGGGCTGGAAGCATCGAAAGGGGTCATGAGAGGGGTCTGGATAGCAAAAAGGATCCCAGGGAAGGAGGAGGATTCCTTGGAAGGAAAGTTTGGATGCGGCCAGCAAGGAATTACTGCTCATCACCCCATCCTGGCTCAGAAACGTCACCAAGTGGGACAGAGCGTGCTGGGAGGTCGGGAAAGGTTGGAATGAAGCCACCAGGATCCAGCTCCTCACGAATGTGGATCCTGGGAGCTCAGGGCTGTCACTGTCACACCAACCCCTTGTTCTGGTGTTGCAGGATCCACTGGTGTCCGGCACTTCCCAGAGCGTCCCGGCCGGCACCGAGGTGACAGGAGAAGGACAGAGCCTGGAGCTGGAGGCTCTGGAGGTGCCCCTGTCTGGAGGATCCCCTGAGGTGAAAATAAACAGCAGGAAAGATGGAATTGGGGTTTTTACCGTGTCTAGCTCTGGGAAGGACATGGAGCATGTCCAGGGAATGGAGCTGGGAAGGGGCTGGAGCCCCAGGAGAGGCTGAGGGAGATAGGAAAAGCTCCCAGCCTGGAGAGAAGGGGGATCAGGGGGAATTTCTGGCTCTGCAGAACTCCCTGACAGGAGGGGACAGCCAGGGGGGATTTGGGATCTTATCCCAGGGAACAGGGACAGGAGGAGAGGGAACGGCCTCAGGGTGGGCAGCAGCAGGAATTTCCCCATGGAAAGAGAACTCAAGCTTTGGAACTGCCCAGGGAGGTTGGGATCCCCATCCCTGGAGGTGTCCAAGGAACTCCTGGAGGTGGCACTCAGAGCTCTGGGCTGGGGACAAGTCAGGCATGGATTGAACTCCATGGCCCTGGAATTCTTTTCTATCCTGGGATTCTGTGGAGTCTCTCCTGCCCGGGCAGGGATGGATCCAATCCCGTTGTCAGGATGGATTGGGATTGTCCATGCTGGGACTGCCAGAGCTCCAGGAGCCTTTGGACAACGCTCCCAGGGACAGGGTGGGATTGTTGGGATGTCCTGGGCAGGGCCAGGAGCTGGGACTGGATGATCCCTGTGGGTCACTTCCCACTCAGGACATTCCAAGATTCTGTGACTCCAGAGGCCTCACTTGGAGTAGCCAGACAAATTCCAGCCACCTGCATCCTGATAAACAGCTCCTCTTTATGGGAATTAGGAATTTATCCACAATTTGAAGGCTTCTCTCCATGCTGGGCTTCTCCTGGAGTTTTATCCTGGGGTTTTATCTCCCTCTGTGGCTGGATCAGGATGATCCAATTCCTCAGAGACTTGGACAAGGGGGGACAGGGCATCCACTCTCAGCCCCAGGCTCCTCCTGTGTCCTCAGGTTTTTCCCAGATTTTTCTGAGCTGGATTAGGACATTTTAGGGGCTTGACAGGGGAGGTTTGCACCAAGAGACACAACCTTGGAGCCAGCCAAAGTTGGGATTTGGGATACAGAGACCCCAAAACTTTCTCTCCTGAGCTTTGGGAACCCAACCCAAACTGGAAAAAAGGGATTTGGGAGCGTTCCTTAATCCCTCAGGGAATCCCCTTTCCATTGGTGCCGATTGGATGGATGTGAAGAGTTTGAAATTCCCAGAGCTTGACTGGAGAGATCGTTGGAATTTTGAGTTTTGCCCCCATTTCATTGCAATGGAAAATGAAATTAGAGAAAGGATTTCTGCATGCATCCATGTCAGGGCTTGGGAAAGAGCCCTGCTGTCCATTTTTTCCCATTTTTTTCCAGTAATTAATGGAATTTTGTCAGCATTTGTCCACCCCTCTCTGCAGAGCTTGGCTGTGCCCCCACCACATCCCAGAGATCTGCAGGAAAACCATTCCCTGTCTCTCCTCCAGCCCTTGGAGGAGAGTTTGGAAGGACAACCCCAGCAGGACACCAGCCAGGTGCGTTTTTCCAAGGCTTTCAGACCAGTGACAGACTGGGTGGGACTGGGATGCGAATCTTAGTCCTGGGAGTGACAAAAATCCCTTGGGAAATGTTTGGTTGGTTAATTCCACAATTTTGGGTGGGGGAAACCGGGATAATCCCATTTTATCTGATCCCAGCTGGCCACAGCATCCTTGTATTATTCCAGCTTGGTTGGCTGAAGAGTTGGGGATTCCCAAGGTTTTTCAAACAGGGATAATGCAGATTCCAAACAGGGAATTTTAAATATGCCTCCTACAAAACGTTTCCTTTTCCTTCCCACTTCCCATGGATGTGGAAATCCATGGATGTGGAAATTCATGGATATGGTCTCAGGATATTCCACAGATATTCAAGGATATTCCTGCTGTGCTCTGGAGCATCTGAGTCATTTAAAGAGGAGGATTTTAGGGTCTAGGCAGGAATTTGGAGATTTTCTCTGATCCCTAAAATCTCGTTTCCCTCTGTTCTCCTGCACTCCTGGGCAGAGATTCCCTTCCCAAATCCTGTTCCAAACCCAGCACCCTCCAATTTGGACATCGTTGTATCCCTGTGGAATTCTTGGAAACAACCAGCATCAGGACAGCAACAGCTTTAAAAAGTGAAGGGAAAAATCCCTTGGATATTTTCCCTTGGGTATTTTCCAGGACCAGCAGCAGCAAGGATATTTTTAGGGATGGCAAGTGGGGAGATCCTGCTCCAGGAAATCCCACTCTGCTTTACCCAGCCTGCCGAACTCTTCCTTCTGCTCCCATCCCTTTATCCCTACCCTGGCTCGGGAAAAGAATTCCAGGGTTAATCACGGAGCTGGAATCACCAAGGCTCAGCAGCCACGAGAGGGCTCCCGGCTCAAACGTTAAAAAAAACCTGGAGTGGGAATTGCGGCTCTGGAGACGCTCTGGGATGTGCCAGGAGCATCCATGGGCTCTGCTTTTCCTCCTGGATGCAGCAATTCCCTCTCCTGGGAATGGTTACGCTGGATAAACACAGAGGATGGAGCCCAAACCCCTCAGATTTTAGAATCATGGAATGGTTTGGGTGGGAAGGGATTATTAAGGATCATCCCATTCCATCCCCCTGACACGGGCAGGGAATCTTCTGCTATCCCAGGCTGCTCCCAGCCCCATCCAGCCTGGCCTGGGACATTCCAGGGATGCAGGGGCAGCCCCAGCTGCTCTGGCAATTCCAGCCCAGCCAGGAATTCCCAGTTGCCAAGATCCCATCCAGCCCTGCCCTCTGGCACTGGCAGCCATTCCCTGGCTCCTGTCCCTCCAGGCCTTGTCCCCAGTCCCTCTCCAGCTCTCCTGGAGCCCCTTTATTCCCTGGAATGTGCTGGGAGCTCTCCCTGGATCCTTCCCTTCTCCAGGGGAACATTCCCAGCTCTCCCAGCCTGGATTCCAAGGAACTGAGAGGCTCCAGCCCTGGAGCAGCTCCATGGATTCCTCTGGAATCTCTCCAGCAGCTCCTCCAATGATCCTAGTTTTATCAGGAGCTTTATAAACATAGAACAACTCCCACGAATTTCTTAGGACACTCCAAACTCCAGCAGGACGGGATCTGCATCCCAAGGATGTTTTCCTCGCTTCCATTTGGAGTAAAATCCCATTTATCCTCATGAAAAGGGAACAGCAGATTCCAAAGGCAGGGAAAGAGCAGCTCCCACATCCCAGAGATCCAAGGAGGGATGGAGCTGGTTTTCCTGCCTGTTTTCCTGATGGTTTTCCTGCCTGTTTTCTGGACAGTTCCCACCTGTTTTCCCAGTAGCAGCAGCAGGAATCCCAAATTTCCACCTATTCCAAGGTTCATGGAGCCTGGAACAGCCCAGGAGCTCCATCCCTGAGGAGCAATTCCTGGCAGGAGTTAACGGGAAGCAAAGGAACTGCTGGGAAGAGTGGGATGAGGCCAAATCCCCAGATCCAGAGTAGGGCTGGATACTCATCCATGGATGAGCCACTGCTTTGGGATTATGGGATCATCCCAAAAAATTCCTGCTCCTCCATCCCTGGATTTAAGTTTATTCCTTTCTGGAGTTAATTTGGATAAATCCCCCTCTTGTCCATATGGATAAACCCATAATTGTTCATTTCCCTCTCTGAAATCCTGACTTTTTTCCTATTTTTCCCTTTCCCTTTAGGCAGGAATATTTTTTCCCCTCTCCCTTTTATTTACTTTTTTCTCTTCCCTCCTTTTCTCCCTTTCCTTTTTTTTTTCCCCTGCCAGCAACAAATCCTTCCTTGACAAAGCAGCAACCTCTCAATTTTTCTTGGAAGCACCTCATTCCTGGAGCAGGAAACTGCCAAAATTATGGAAGAATTACAGAATTAATGGAGCCCCATTACCCCCAGCAATTTCCCAGTAAATGAGATCCCAGGGAACATTCCAAAGCTCAGCCAGGTCTTGGCAGCCTCTGGAATCTCTGGACTCGCCTCCACGAGGATCTGTGGAGAATTTTAGAGCCATTCCCAGGGAAATGAGCAGTGCTCAGGAAGGAGGGATGGGAAAATCCACCTGGTGCCATCTCTGGGAGATTTTCCCCTCCTTTATCCCAAAAATCCCACCCTGGATGGGTTCTCCCCATGCCAGTGTATCCCTCTTTTATCCCTTTTCCCCTCATCCTCTTCCAGCAAAGAATTCCAGTTTTAATTGGTTCAAAATTGTTGGGGTTTTTTTTCCCCCTTGTGAGCCAGAAATTTGCTGGGTTCGTTATCCATGAGGTGGAATTATCCCATGGTTTGTTAAAATCCAGGAAAAGGGGATGATCATCCCTGAAAACCTCACTGAGCTGCACCCACCAATATCCCCTGGAAGTCTAGGATTGATTTTTCCTGCTTTAAACATCCAAAAATCCATGAAATGAATGGAGATGAACCCAGATCTTTGTTCCCTAAAAAACAAAATGGGGAAAATCCCTAAATAACTGCACCACATCCTGATTTTTCCTTCTCCTTCTTGTGCTCCTGGAAGAGATCAGGACTTTTATGGCAAATGAATTCAATTTTTTTGCTTTCAGATCCAAATATTCCCCAAATATTTGGCTCTGGAAATAATTGCTGGGAATATTCTCAATAGGAATATTCTCGTTTTTCCAATGGATCATCTCCTCCTGCTGCTATGGAAAAACAGGAACAATTTAGGAGCCAGGTCCGGAATGATTTGCTTTATTTAAATATTCCAAATTATCACGAAGGGGCTGATTAACACATGGCCGTTAATTGGCATTAATTGATGGTTTATTCCAATTGGATGCTCCAGGTGCAATAAACATGGGGTTGCCTGGGAATGGCTGGAGTAGGGAAGGATTTCAAGATCCAAGCTGGAATATTTTAGGTGGGGCTTTGTTGCTTTGAAACAGCCGGGGATAAACTGGAAAACGGAATCATGGAATTCTTTAGGTTGGAAAAGATCCTTTTGGTTTATTGGTATTAATATTATTATTTTATGATTAGAATTCCGTGGAATCATGGAATGGGTTGGGAGAGATCCTAAAGCCCATCCAGTTCCATGGGCAGGGACACCTTCCACCATCCCAGGTTGTTCCAAGCCCCATCCAACCTCACCTCGGACACTTCCAGGAATGGGGAACCCACAATTTCTCTGGGAACATTTCCCAGAGCCTCCCCATTCCCTGGGGAAGGAATTTTTTCCTCCTATCCAATCCAATTCTCTCCTCTGGAATGGTTTTAAACCATTCCTTGTCCATAGATCAAGCGCCGTGTTTCCCACAGGAAACCGGGAATTCCGACAGCGGCTCCGCAATCCCAAGGCACAGATCCAGGAGATCTCCCAGGCATGAGGGACACTCCATAAGGATCCCATTCCAGAGATCCCATCCCAGTGATCCAGGAGGAAGCAGTGTCCCTTCCCTGGAGGCTCCACCACCAGCTCATCCCCCCGGCGCTCCAGGAGCTCGGAAATTCCCGTTGGGATCCACGGTGAGCAGTGGACATGATGAATGTGGAAATTTAGGGATAAATATCCATAAATAAAGCAGGAAACAGCTGCTATAGGAACCATTTTGCATGGACAAACAGATCCTTCTCCATGAATTTATCCAGGGAGATGAGGCAACAGAATAATCTGGGTTTTGGGGAAAACAGAACAGCTGGAATCGCCTGGGAATGTCGAAGGTATTTCCCTGAGGGGTGGTGATAAACCTGCCCATCCCTGGCACACCTGGACATTCCAGGGATCTTTACCACAAGATGCCAGAAATGGAGGAGAAAAAGTTGATTTTTATAAAATTTAGGAGCAAAAATTCCTATTCCCAGGAGTTTAGGATGGAAAATTGGGGATGGTTTTCCTGTGAATGGATTTCTTTTAAAGCGGGGTGTGATCCTCACGCTGCATTCCCGGGAGGAATGAGCTGAGCTCATCCACACCTTCTCTGGAAATCCCAGGGTTGAAATGGGACACCTGTGCCATTGCCAAAAGCCTGGAACTCCCCAGAAATCGCTCAGGATTTCCTTGGACCTGGCAGCTCCCAGACGTCCTGTCCAGGCTGGAGCAGATTGTACCCAAATCCAGCCAGGAATGCCCCAAAGGATCCCAGTGGTCCCTGGAAACCCCCAGCTTCCCTCTGGGATTCCCCACTTCCTTCCTCACTTCCCATTCCTCAGAGGTGTCTTTTCCATGGCTCAAGGAAAAGTTTTTCCAGCTGCTCTCACACTTCCCTCTCCTCTTTTTGAATCCAAGGCATATCCAGGCCCTCATCATCCAAGGAGAATTAAGGTGCGGAATTCCTCCTGTCCTGCTCTTATCCCAGGGAGGAGGCAGCTGCTCCTTTCTCCCATCCCATCCCATGGATCCATCCCATGGATCCCATCCCATCCCATCCCATCCCATCCCATGGATCCCATGCATCCCGTCCCGTCCCGTCCTGTCCCGTCCCATCCCATCCCATCCCATGTATCCATCCCATGGATCCCATCCCATCCCATCCCATCCCATCCCATGGATCCCATGCATCCCGTCCCGTCCCGTCCTGTCCCGTCCCATCCCATCCCATCCCATGTATCCATCCCATGGATCCCATCCCATCCCATCCCATCCCATCCCATGGATCCCATGCATCCCGTCCCGTCCCGTCCTGTCCCGTCCCATCCCATCCCATCCCATGTATCCATCCCATGGATCCCATCCCATCCCATCCCATCCCATCCCATGGATCCCATGCATCCCGTCCCGTCCCGTCCTGTCCCGTCCCATCCCATCCCATCCCATGTATCCATCCCATGGATCCCATCCCATCCCATCNATCCCATGGATCCCATCCCATGGATCCCATCCCATCCCATCCTATCCCATGGATCCCATCCCATGGATCCCATCCCATCCCATTGCATTTTTTCCTTGCAGAAGGAGGGAAGTGGCCCAGCTGATCCCTCCTCCCGTGGCCCAAAGGTCAGTGCTGTTATCCCACTTTTTAATGCACATTCCCGGGATAATGATCCATTTTCCCAGAACTGTCTCACTTTGGAAACTGAGGCATCACAGGCAAAAATCAGGAAATTCAAGATTAAATCAACAGCTTTGCCATGGGTGATGAGCAGAAATTCCAGGATGGAATCTTTCACAGCTGATCCAAACATGAGATTTGTTTTTTGGGAATCCTCCTTCAGTTTGGGGTTCCTCCTGCCTCCTTCAAATTCATGGAATTCTTTAACATCTGTGGCATCCTGGCATAGGGAAACCCTGGATTTGTCCCTTATCCCTGGCCTTTGCCAGGGATTTGTGGTTTTTCCTCTGCATTCCCACTGCACGGGACAATTCCCAGTCCATTGTGGGAAAACAGGGATTCCTCCATGGATATTTGCCAAAAACTGAAGTGGGAATGAGGGCAGCACCCACCCGGTGCAAAGAGGGAAGGGAAAATTCCTTGGAATAATGAAGTTTAGGGATTGATTTTTGGGGGATTGGTTGTTTTCCAGGGAGAAATGGGAGCTCCTGGAGCCCGTGGAGACAAAGGAGAAAAGGTAGGGATGGGATTTTTCAGCCTGATCCTTTGAAACTGGAATTCCCTGTGCTGAGAGGGGCTGGAAAGGGAAAAGCAGTTGGGAATATGCTCATGGATCAGGTCCAACAGAAACTGGGATTGGCAACATTCCCACCTTTATTCCTGAACTTTCCTGGGGGGTTTTTTTGTTCCCAAATTCCAGCAGTTTTCCCACACGTCTGCCACGCTCAGGAGGAAATACGAAATTGAAAGGCTGGATTTAGTGATTTTTGGGGAATTTTCCAGCCTAAACAATGGAATTATTGTACCTCCACAGTGTCGAAAATTCGAGGGCAGTTCCCAATGTTCATTTTCTGCTGGATAAGAGAACAAAAAGATGGGATGGACAAGGAAAATCCGGCCCTGGCACGAGGATAGGGATGGGAAAAAATGCCACATAAAACCTCATTTCACAGACACTTTGGGCAGTCAAAATTTATAGGGAACAGGCGGCAGATCCAGGAGGGCAGGACACGGAATTTCAGGAGAAAGGGAGGGTTGGCAAAAGGCAGAATCCCATGGGGAATTTTGGATGGAATCCTGGGAGAAAAGGAGGGAAGAGAAGTGGCTGGAAAGGGAATTTTGCCTTGCAGGGCCAGCCTGGGGACGTGGGAGAACCTGGAGAGAAGGTGAGTGCTAGAATCAGCTCCAAAGTTTATTCAGGAATCTCCTCTGGGTGTGGCTGGATCCAATCCCAGTCCTGGAATATCAATGGATTAAACTTATGGAATTACAGAGCTGTGGATGAACCTTTGTCCAGCAGGACTAATGATGGCAAGCCAAAAAAATTGATATCAATAGATAGTTTATAATAAATAATTACATTATAATATTAACGTTTTACAATAATATTGTTATATTTATTATATTGTATATTATTATTATTATATTTATAATTAATGAAAATTAAAATAATTTTATACCTAAATGATATTTTATATTAATAAACAACAAGACAAAAATATCTTCATCAGAATTATTTATTATGGAGAAGCTGAATCTCCCAGGATGGGGCAAGAACAGTGCACGACACCGAAGTAATGAAATTAATTTAATTTAAATTAATTATTTTGGCGTCTGAAAATTTAAATTCATTATTTTGGCATCTGAAAAGTTTAAATTAATTATTTTAAAGCAATTGCATTAAAATTAGCCAAAAACCCCAATAAGTGAAGTGGAGATTGATGTCACTCACCCAGACAGCGACCTCAGAGGGGCAAATCACCAAATTCCTTGGAATGAGGGCGTTTTCCTAGGTTTCTTCCCACATTCCAGGCAGAGAAATCCCTGGAAATCTCTTGCTCAGGGGGTGACAATTCCATGAGCTCGGAATCCTCTCTTTATTCCCCAGGGCACCAAAGGAGAGCGAGGGGAAGAAGGACAAAAGGTAAAGGACAAAGCTGGGGCCAGCCAGGGGTGGCTTTTCCTCCTTTTCCCACCTTCCCACCTCGGGATCAGTGTCCAGGTCACCTCCTGAGCTGTGGCTGGGGACCAGGAGGAGATTCCAGGAGGATCACAAGGACAGGACACCTTGGGAATTAACCTGGCCCAGAATCCTGGGATACCATTCCTGGGAATATTCCAGGAGGATCACAAGGACACCTTGGGAATGAGTCAGGCCCAGAATCCTGGGATACCTTTCCTGGGAATATTCCAGGAGGATCACAAGGACACCTTGGGAATTAACCTGGCCCAGAATCCTGGGATACCTTTCCTGGGAATACTCCAGAAGCATCACAGGACACCATGGGAATGAATCTGGCCCGGAATCCTGGGATACCATTCCTGGGAATACTCCAGAAGCATCACAGGACACCATGGGAATGAATCTGGCCCAGAATCCTGGGATATCGTTCCCAGGAATATTCCAGGAGGATCACAAGGACACCTTGGGAATGAGTCAGGCTCAGAACCCTGGGATACTGTTCCCAGGAATATTCCAGAAGGATCACAGGACACCATGGGAATGAATCTGGCCCAGAATCCTGGGATATCATTCCCAGGAATATTCCAGGAGGATCACAAGGACACCTTGGGAATGAATCTGGCCCAGAATCCTGGGATACCGTTCCCAGGAATATTCCAGGAGGATCACAAGGACAGGACACCTTGGGAATGAGTAATGGATGCCAGGGAATGTGTCCTGACCAGAGCTTTGGGATACCATTCCCAGGAATATTCCAGCTCCCACTTTTCCGAAGCTGATTCCCAGCAGCTTTGTCTCTCCAGCTCAGATCATCCAGAGGAGATGAGGGCTCTGTAGGAACTCTTGGAATGGGATCGGCTCTGTGGGATTTCAGCTGCATCTCCATGGAGCAGCACGAACCAAACTCTCCCTGTGCTGGGTTTACACTGGAAGGAGAATTCCTGATTTTTCCTGGCTTTCCTTTCACAGGGAGAACCAGGAATTGGGTTCAGAGGTCCCATTGGCCAGGCTGGGCCACCTGGATTTAAGGTAAGGTTGGATCTCGCTTGGATTTTCTTTTTTCCTGGGTTTGTCCCCTTTGTCATCCTGGTTTTCCACTGCTGGATGCAGAGCATGGAAGTGGCTGCAAAGAGAAAGGACAAAAACCATCCTGGAAAAGCAGGAGAAGGATTTGGGATAGAGGGAATGCTCTGTGTCCTCCAAAGGGCCGTTTCAGAGGGACATCCCGAGGAAAAACATGGAATCATGGAAGGGTTTGGGCTGACCTCTCTGCAATCAGCAGGGACATCCTCAGGCTGGGAAAAAACAAAATCCAGGGAATTGTGGGCTCAGCAGGAATGAGTTCCAGGGATCCCTGGGATGTTTGAATTCACCACAGGTCAGGAGCTGAAGGCTCTGTTCTTATTTATCCATGGAAAAACCCTTTTGTCACCAAACCCTGGGAAGAAAAACCATCCTGAAGTTCAGTGACAATTTCTCCATCCCTTGGATCTGCTCACGGATCAGGACTGGAAGTGGTGTCCCAAATTCCATGCACTGATCACGGGGATTCAAGGAGACATCCCAGATTTTCTCCAGGACCTCCAGCAAATCCCACCCAATATCCCAATTCCTTGTGGTTCCCTCACCAGGGTGAGCCAGGAGCCCCTGGACCTCCAGGAGCTCAGGGCATCCAAGGAATTCGCGGCAACACCGGCACTCCCGGATCCCAGGGGGACAGAGGCGCTCCAGGCGTGCCCGGAATTCCGGGACAGAAGGTGAGGGGACACCATGGGTTGCGTTTGTCACCTCAGGGTGACCACAAGGAGCAAAGTGTCCATGCCAGGTGTGGCCCCTGTGAGTCAAACACCCACAATTCCAGGTGTCCCTGAGCCTGGACAAATCCCAGTTGGAAAAGGAAAGGTACCAGAGAATGATTAGAACGATGGGATTGATCCTCAGGTTCCTAAAAGGAATGGGTGGAGCTCGCAGGAAGTTGTTTTTTCCTGGGAATTTCATGGTGTGACTGGAGGACAGGGAAGGAGTGGGCGTGGCAGCTGGAATTTTGGGGTCATTAATCCCCGGGAACAGAGGGAGCAGTCCCAGAATCCCAGGATCACTGAGGCTGGGAAAGCCCTCCAAGGTCATGGAGTCCAAGCTGTGCCCAATTCCTGGTGAGTGCCACATCCAGGAATTCCTTGGGCAGCTCCAGGGATAGATGGAGACTCCAAACCTCCCTGGGCAGCCCCTCCCAGTGCCCCTTTCACCCCTTCCATGAGGAAATTCCTGCCAGTGCAGGGAACACTTGGATCACCAGCTCCTGCTTTTGTCTGGATCAGGGAAACCAGGATCTGTCCCATCCGTGTGTTCTCCTCTCACAGGGTTTTGTTTTCCAGGGGGAACGTGGGAGGAGAGGCCGGAGTGGATTCCCTGGGCCCGTGGGACCATCAGGATCCCCTGGAAAAGAGGTTGGGTTTGTAGATATTCCCTTTTGGGAGGGATGGATGAGGGATCTGGGCTAGATGGGCTTTGACCCTCTGGGAATGTTGGGATAGGAGAGCACTGAGCACTTCCAAAGCAAATCCTCCCTTTTCTTTTGTTCTCCTTGTCCTACAGGGAATTCCTGGGACACCCGGACCCAAAGGCAACAAGGTCAGTGCCACCTTCCCAGGGATGTCACCAGCAGAAATCCTGGGATGGGAATGGAACAAATCCCTGCCTTCTCCTGGCTCCTCATCCCTGACCCCATCCTACTTCATCCCATTCCACCCTCACTCCTTTCCTCCCATGGATGCTGGAGCACCCTCCAGAGAGAACAGCAAAAAATCCATGGAATTGAGTCTCCTGAGCTTTCCTGGGACTTCAGTCCTGGCCAAACTAATCAGGAATTCTGTGGTGGGGTTTCCCTGCTCCCAGTGACACCCCTGGAATTCTCTGCTTTCCAGGGAGAGGCCGGCGTTGGAGCCGCTGGCCCGAGAGGTCCCCGTGGATTCCCTGGTCCTCGGGTAGGTCCATCCATAAAAATTCCAGGCTTGGATTCCTTCAGCCCCCTTTGGAGGCAGCTTTTTCCATCACCTCCCTCCCCACCCATCCCAGAAATTCCTGAAGGGTTTCAGGCAGCAAAATTCCCTTTTCCTCCTATCCTGGAGAAATTTTGGTCTCCTTCGGGCAAAGACGGGGTCGGAATTGGAGGCCGTGTTTAAATTTGCTGCTCCTGTGGCTGTCCCACAAATAAATCGGGATTTTATGGCCCAATCCATCGGGACAAACTCCCCACCTGCTTTTGGATGAGGCCCCTGAGGCAAAACAATCCCTGAAAATGTCAGCAGCTGTGGGTAAACCTTGCTGGAGCTTCATTATCCAAAGGAAATGATGGAATAATGTTTCTGCTCTTCTGACTCCGGCACGAAGCGAAATCCCGGGATCTCTTGGCTTCACATGGGAAACTGAAATTTGGCCTCAATTATTTGGAACTGGGACAATTCCTGAGGTTTAAGGGCAGGTCCTATAGGGTCAACTCAAGGAGATCATAAAAGGCCTCCATGGACCCTCCAGCGCAGCTCTTTCATCCCAATCCATAAAAAAACCCGGCACCCAACCCTGATGGAGGGAAAAAGAGATTGGAAAAATCCTCTGGGGATGGGGAATTCTGCCTGCCCCATTCCCAGCGGGACGGTTTGTGGGTTTGGGATTCCCTGTGTGCCATCCCTGCCCCTCTGCATCCTCCAGGGTGACGAGGGCATCGCGGGAATGCGGGGTCCCCCTGGAATGATGGTGAGTGTTCCGATATCCCGGAAAACCACAGGATTTACAGCTGGCAAAATCCCCACCAGCCATGAGAGAAATAAAATGGGATTCTTCCTGTGGGAAATAGAGATTTGGGAACCTGAATTCCCGTGGGAATCGTGTGAATTCCTTGCTGTCCTTGTCCATTTGGGTGGCTCATCCCAAGGTTTGGAAGCTCTGCTGGAATATCAATCCCCGCCCCTGGCTGCCGTCAGGTCTGTGGGAATTTCAGGAATTTCAGGGCAGGGATTTTGGTCTTTTGTTCCACCGAGGGGGCTGAGTAGGGGGGAGACAAAAATGACAGCTGGAATGTGGATAAGCTCGTTATTTATTAATTATTAATTATTATTTATTAGGCTGTTATTTTTTCATGGAATGAAAGAAGTGTTGGGTTTTTTTTTTAAGAACACAGAGCAGTAGGAAATGGGGGAATGGCTTTAAACTGGAATAGCACAGGGATAAAGGGGACAATTGGGAAGAAATTCTTCCCTGCAAGGATGGGGAGGCCCTGGCACAGAATTCCCAGAAAAATTGTGGCTGCTCCTTCCCTGGAAGTGTTCAAGGACAGGTTGGATGAGGCTTGGAGCATCCTGGGATAGGGGAAAGTGTCCCTGCAGGTGGGAATTCCCATCTTCCTGCATATTCCGGGGAATTTAGCAAACAGAGGTGACCACGATGGTTTTTCACCTCTCCAAATGCGCTTCCCATCCTGGCTCAGCCTCCGAGGGATCCCCATCAAGAATCCACCTCCACCTTGGAGGAACCTCTTGGAGCAACCCAGCTTTTCCTTGATGTTAAGGCTGCAAAAATCCCAGTGGGATTCTCAAAATGAGGGAATTTGGCTGAATTTATCCACATGCCAGGAGATCCCGGTGGTGGTCAGAAGATTCAAGTAGGAGCTCCTATCACTCTTCCAGTGATTTTTCCATACTGGAACACATCCCTGGAAGCAGCTCTGCCTTTCAATGGGGGCTGTTCCTTCCCAACATTCCCACCTTCCCACTTTCCTCCCGTTCCTGTGGATCCTCACCCGTTTTTTCTGTGTTTTCCCAGGGTCCAAAAGGCTTCCCAGGTGTGAAAGGCCAAAGAGTAAGAACTGATCTCATCTGCAGCTCCTCTCCACACGGTGCCCTGGCCTTGTGGGGAGCCTTCTCAAACCAGTGGGAATTATCCCGGGATCTCCTGGGAATGGGCTGGGATCAGGCTGTGGGAATAATCCTGGGAAGAGACTGGGATCAGGGTTTGGGAATAAACCCAGGATCTCCTGGAAATGGGCTGGGATCAGGCTTTGGGAATAATCCTGGGATCTGGGAACAGACTAGGATCAGGCTTTGGGAATAATCCCAGGATCTCCTGGGAATGGGCTGGGATCAGGCTTTGGGAATAATTCTGTGACCTCCTGGGAAAGGACTGGGATCAGGCTTTGGGAATAATCCTGGGAACAGACTAGGATCAGGGTTTGGGAATAAACCCAGGATCTCCTGGTAAGGGGCTGAGATCAGGCTTTGGGAATAATCCTGGGATCTGGGAAAGGACTGGGATCAGGTCTTGCAAATAATCCTGGGAACAGACTGGAATCAGGCTTTGGGGATAATCCTGGGATCTGGGAACAGACTAGGATCAGGCTTTGGGAATAATCCTGGGATCTGGGAACAGTCTGGGAGGGCCCCTGGGTTAACCTTTGGNTCAGGTCTTGCAAATAATCCTGGGAACAGACTGGAATCAGGCTTTGGGGATAATCCTGGGATCTGGGAACAGACTAGGATCAGGCTTTGGGAATAATCCTGGGATCTGGGAACAGTCTGGGAGAGCCCCTGGGTCAACCTTTGGGAATAATCCCAGGATATTTTGGGAATGGACTGGGAGGGCCCCTGGATCAGGCTTTGGGAATAATCCCAAAATCTACTGGGAACGAACTGGGAGAGCCCCTGGATCAGCCTTTGGGAATAATCCCAAATAAAGGCTGAGCCGCTGGATCAGCCTTTGGGAGTAATCCTAGGATCTCTTGGGAATGGACTGGGAGACCCCTGGATCAGCCTTTGGGAATAATCCCAAATAAAGGCTGAGCCGCTGGATCAGCCTTTGGGAGTAATCCTAGGATCTCTTGGGAATGGACTGGGAGACCCCTGGATCAGCCTTTGGGAATAATCCCAGGATCTCATGGGAATGTTCTGGGAGAGCCCCTGGATCAGCCTCGTGTGCTCTGCTCCTATTCCATACAGATCCCATTAAAAGATTGAAGGGAGAATACTGCGAAATCCTTCATATTTGGGATGTTGAATCCCACTGGGATGGGAAATCCAGCAGTAATTCCACATTGTGCTGAGCATGGAGTCAGGAAAAACCACCTCAGTCCTCTGGGCTTTTATCCATTGTCAATGCCATAAATTTGGGTTTTCCACAACCTTTCGTGGTGAGCTGAGGGTTTTCCAGAGGATCCAGAGGATCTCACTTCCAGCTCTGGGAAGTTTTAGTGGCTTGGAGTGGGAATCAATGGCCTGGGCAGCACAATAGGGAATAAAAAGGGAATAATTCATCTATTTTTTTTTTTCTTTTCCTGTTTTTAGGGTGATCGAGGACTCCTGGGACCAAAGGGAGAACGAGTAAGGACATTCCAGGTTTTTTGGGGGGTTTTCCTTTCACTGTGTGGCTCCAAGAAAAGCCTGGATCCATCCTCTCCTTGTTGTGCCTATGAAATTAAGAGGAGACAACACCTGGATTCTTCCCCCCGCCCTTTTTGGGGGTCTCCACCAGTTTAAATCAAGATTTTTTTTTTTTTATTCCATCCTCATGCTGGAAACGTCTCTCGGAGCTGAGTTTGGGGGATGGATTTGATGGGATCCTAAAAAGCACCANAAAAAAAAAAAAAAAAAAAAATTAGTAATTTTGGGAACAATTTGCTGGGGCACAAAAATTCTGACTTAAAGGGAGGAAGAAAATTCCCCCTTATTTCTGGAATGAGCAGCTGACCCCAAAGCCAACCTTAATTTCCAACAGCCCGAGCTGGCTCCTGACAGGTAATGGGAAAATAACTCCTCAAGTGCTCCTGGAAAATGCTCAGAAACCGCTGAACTCGTGCCCGGCGTTTTTGTTAAGCTCCTTCCTGGCTGGAATGGCTCCTTGGAAAATGAGGTTTGGAAAAGCTCCGTGATGATGCCGCCTTTGAGTCACGCAATATTCACTGATTAAGGCCCATTTGTGTCCGAGGAGGCTCCTCTGGAAAGGAACTCCAATCGATTTCTTAATTTGCTTCGTGAGGAGGCCTCGGAACTCTTCCCAAGCCGGAGGAATGTGGGATGCATTTTCCAAAGGATGCCCTCATTAAAAAAAAAAAAAAGATAAGGTGGAATTGGAGATAAAACGTGAGCAGGAGGGGAAAATTGGCTTGGCTTTGTTCCGCCTGATTGCAGCTTAATTTTCCATCTCATTCTCCCCTGGGTCAGTGTGGGAATAACTCCATGAATCCCAGGGTTGGATTAAACTGCAGGATTTTTAGTCTCCCTTTTATTCCCAAAATTTGTTGAGCCCCATCCAGCCTCTGTTAGAGAGCTGGGAAGCTGGAATGTGTCTGAAACCAGAATTTGGGCAGGGGGGTTGGGCAGAGTCCAAAAAAAAGTCGGATTTTTGGCAATATGTGGAATCAGTAAAACCCCAGCAAGGCAGAATCACCCGGATCAGGAATATTTGCAGTGAAGGGAGTTGAGTGAAGGGAATTTTTTCCCAAAGGGAACACCAGAAGGTTCCTCGTTCCTTGGAACAGCCTGGATTCCACTCTTTGAGGAGCTTGGCCATGGGGTTCCTGTGGCTCCCAAAATTTCCCTCGGAGGGGTGACCTCAGTGCCGCTCCCTCGGCTCCGACTGCACCCAGAATCCCGGACACCACGGACAGCTCCGTTCCCTGCCCGGCCGACAGGAAATTCCCGCGGCTGGGAAGAGCTGGAAGTCCCGGGAGGCACCTGGCCACGTGTCACTCGTGGATTCTGTCCCATGGCAGCCTGGGATCTGGGAATGATCCTTTTCTCTGTTCCCATCCCGGAGAACCACACTGGGATAACACCAGTGGGCTCCAGCGGTTTTAGGTCACTGGGAAACCTCAGGATTTGGAGTTTTCTGGGCATGTTGGTGATCCAACTTTTAATTAAGGTTGATTAACCCGTACAGTTAATTATGTTGTTGTTAATCACTGCATTCCCAGTGGGATCCGTGAGCTCCCGGTGGATCCTTTTCCCTGTCTCTCTCCAGGGTGAGTCCATGAGTGTTTTTGGACCCCAGGGCTACAAAGGCACCAAAGGAGATCCCGTGAGTTTGACATTCCAAGCTGTCCCTTCCCTGCCTGGGATCAGCACCGGGAACCAGCTGGATCCTCCCAGGAGAGATGGAAGAATTCAAATCCACCAATTCCTGGTTTTCCTTTCAGGGTGAGCAGGGACCGCCAGGTTTTGATGGAGACAAAGGCGAGAAAGGAGAGGACGGACCCGTAGGAGAAAAGGTGGGAATTTCCCAAACCCCGTGAGGAAGGCACTGAGGGTGGTGAAGGGAATTCCCAGAAAAATTATGGATTCCCCTGGATCCCTGGAAGTGTCCAAGGCCAGGCTGGACGAGGCTTGGAGCAGCCTGGGATAGTGGGAGGTGTCTCAGGGCTGCGATTGGAACTGGGTGATCTTTAAAAGCCGCTTCCATCCCAAACCATCCTGGGATTCTCCGGTCGCTGCTGGAAAACGCAGCCACACCCAACCCTGGCACCCACGGGGAGAGGAAGGGGCTGGGCAGGGCCTGGGGACACCAAACACATCCCAGTTCTCAGGTGTCCCACTGGGAAAAGCGACAATTCCTTTCCCGCATCCCCCTCTCCCTCCAGGAGCTGTCCATGCTCCTGCAGCCTCTGGAATGCTCGGACAGGTTTGGATGGCTCCCGGGTCCCTGTTGTGTCCCCTGGGTGGTGGCAGAGCTCCTCACACTCCCTCTGCTCCCCGGGAGCTCATCCCAGGTCCCAATCTGGCCCCATTTTCCTGGGAGGAATCATGGAATTCTCCCACTCCCAGCTGAGTCACAGCTCCCGTCTCCGTGTCCTACTCATCCCAATTTCCATCCTACGGAAATGGCTTTGGCTTCAGCAGCCTGACCCAGGACTCGGGAATAAACTGAATTCCCTGCAGCAGCACTGACACATCCAGCTCCCGTTATTCCCCACGGGAAGCCGGATCCCGGTGAATTCCAGGTGGGAATTGCCTGATCCAAGGTGGGCGTGTCCCTTGGGAAAAGGCAGATCCTGCCCTTCTCTGATCCCACTGCTCAGGTGCCCAAAGTGGAGGAAACTCTTGGAGATTCTCCCATGGTGACAGGGTGGGGAGTTTCCACGTGTTTTAAAGTTGGATAAAATTCCATCTGTTTTAGTTGCCTGATTGGACTCTGATGAAAAAGATTCCGTAGAAAATATAATCCCTAAAATTATTCCAGAAAAAAGAATCCATTAAAGATAAGCCATAAAATATTCCATAAAATAACACACAAACATCTCCGCTTGGATAAATATCTTTGGAGAGTGGAATCTCCAGCCCCAGTGAGCCCAGCAGGATTTTCCTGGATTTTTGGCATGGATACAGCTCATCCCAAGGATCCAAATCCCCATCCTACCTGTTCTCCTTCAATCCCCACCATGGGGCAAGGAATCTCTTCCCTAACAATTCCCAGAGGTTCCTGCCAAATCCTGGCACTGCTGGCTTCCTTCCCAACCCCTGGGATGGAATTTTGGGATGGAAATTGTACTTTTTGTCACCTTTGTCATCTCCATGGGTTTTTCCATGGATAAATTCCAGAGAGTAGGCACTCAAAATGTATTTAACAGGGATTTTAACATTTTAGGGAATCAAAGGAGAAGCTGGATCCAAGGGAATGATGGGACTTTTTGGGAGCAGAGGACCCGTGGGACAGAAGGTGAGCCCCAAACTTGAGGCATCTCCTGCCAGGACTGAGGTGGAAAATCCCATCCCAGTTTTCCCATGGAATATGGTCCCTCATTCCCTCCCCAAAATTGCTGATTGGAATGACTGAGGCTCTGGAAAAGCGGGAGCAGCTACACTTTTCCAGGAAAATCCTAAAGACTTTAAAGGAGCAGAGCCCTCTGGGAGCTTTTCCAGGCTGGAATGGCCAGCAGGGAGTTGCTGGAATGTCAATATTCCAGGAGGGAAGTCAGAGATCTTCTCCAAGCCCCATTTAAAGCCAGTGGAATCCGTTGTTTTCCGGCTGGGATATTTGGGATAACCCCCTCCCCTTCCAGCTGCTGCTCTAGGGGAGCTCCCCAAAGCTCTCCTTGTCCCTTTTCCAGAATTCCTTCAGCATTCCCTGTTTTCAGAGGGATCTCAGCTCTTCCTCAGGGTAACTCATCCCCGCTTTCCTTGCAGGGGGAGCCGGGAGAACCGAGCTCGCCGGGATCTTCCGTGAGTCGGAAAACCTTTCCCTGTCTTTCCAAATCCTGGGTGTGGAGAAAGCTCCAGGTTCTCTCCCACAGCCAGGAATGTGGGAAGGGCTGGGAAGAGGCCGTGGGAACTCGGAGCTGCTTCCCAAAGTCCGTGTTCCAAGAGGTTTTGCTGGAAAACCAGCGTGGATTCCAGGGATCAAAGCCAGAGGTTTGGGGTCATGGCCGGTAGAAGAAATTCCTCTCTGTGAGGATGGGGAGGCCCTGGCACAGAATTCCCAGAAAAATTATGGGTGGCCCCACCCTGGAAGCGTCCAAGGCCAGGTTGGACAGGGGTTGGAGCAGTTTGGGATAGGGGAAGGTGTCCCTGCCCATGGGATTGGAACTGGATTTGGAATTGGAACGCAAACCATTCCATGATTCCATGATTTTGCATGAAGGAACACGAGAAAAATGCATTTATTTGGTGTTTGTAATGCCTTTCCCCAAGTGGAAAAGTCTCCAAGCTCCAAAGACTCTCAGAATTGCGGAATCAGGGAATATTTGGAGTTGGGAAAAAAAAATCCACCAGGATCATCAAATCCAGCTCTTAAATGAAAAGGCCCAAATTTCCAAAGGTTGTCCAAAGAAATAAATCCCCGTTGATTCCTGGTCACAGCCGTGGAATTATTGACAGGCCTGGAATCCAGAGTGGGAATTTCTCCCTGAGGGAAAGGCCCTCATCCAATTAATTATTGTATTAATTATTATTTTATTAATTATAATTATTATTAACAATTATAAACAACCTTCTGAGCACTTTGCCAAAGCCTCGAGGGCGGAACTTGCTGCAAGACCTGGGATCAGCACTGCTAGGTGCTGGATTGAGGATTTTTATGGAATTGTTTTGTAGGGAACACCTGAATCCATGGGTTGAATCCATCCAGGAACAGAGCAAAGTTTGCTGAGTTCAAAGGGATCCCAGCATCCTGGTTTTCCCTGGATTTTAGGGATGATAATTCCCACAAAGTGGTGTCCTGCTATCCAACCATCTGAGCAAAGCAAAGGAATCTTCCCTTTGGGAATATCCTGGGATTCTGCTGGTGCAGGGCAAAGCTGGGATTTGATCCTTCATCACATTCCCAAAATTGCATCTGAGGGGGGAATTCTGCTGGAAGATCCATGATAAATTCTGGGATTCAAAGCTGGGATTTGATCCTTCATCACATTCCCAAAATTGCATCTGAGGGGGGAATTCTGCTGGAAGATCCATGATAAATTCTGGGATTCACCCTACCTGGGGCTACCTCTGCTGCCAGGTTCATTTCCCACTGGTTTTATTGGAAGATTTAGGGAATTCCCATCATTCCCATCCATTCAGGCACATGAGGGAGGATCCTGATGGGAATTAAGATCCCACTTTATCTCCTAAGTGCTCCCACTTTGATTATTCCTTCCCTGAGTTATTCCTGAGCTGCCCATCCTTCCCCCAGTTCCTCTTTTCCCGAGGACAGAATTCCCATCCTGCCTGGATCCAACGCCAAATCTTCCAGGTAAAGCCTCGTGCTCCTCATTTCCCTTCATTTCCCTCTAATCCCATCTTTTATTCCCACAAATTGCCAGCAATTGCTGCTCCTGCTGAATTCCCTGGCAGCGATTTCAGCGCCCTCATCCATTCACTCTCCCGATTTTCTGCTCCCTGGAAGTTCCCAACCGAGCTGACAGCATTTCTGACCTCTCCCTGCAATTATTCCTTGGAAAAATTCAATGGATCCGCTTGACTTCACAAGCTTTGATATTCCAGGAGCCTCTTCCTCCTTTCTCCTCTTTTCTAAAAGCTCTGCTCCCTTTTTATTTTGCTGCTCCTGTCCTGCCTCGCTTCCCTCTTTTATGTTCCAACTGCCGCCTTTTATTCCCATTAACTCATCTTTGGGATCAGGGATTCAAGCTTCCAGCTCCTCTTCTTTATTCCCCGAGATTGTGCATTAAAATAACGATGGATTAACTCGTTGCTCGCCCCAAAACTCTGATTTTTAAATACTCTTTCCCCACCAGTTCTTGCTCCCTGTTTTGGTTTTCCAGGGATTCTGAACTCCTGGAGTCTGGAGCGCACCAGACTCGGAGCTCAGCTGGAGTGGGGAATGGTTTATAAGCAGGAATTTGAGTTTATTTTGGATGTTAAGTTTCCCAGGAAAACTGGCATCACACAGAATCCTAAAATGCTGAGGGTTGCATCATTCCCTTCCAGATCCTCTCATCCCAAACCCTCTGCCAAGGGGAATTTTCCACTAAATCAGGCAATTCCCACCCCGAACACCCACTTTTTTTTTTTTAATTTTTTTTGGGGGGGGGGAAAGNTTTTTTTTTTTTAATTTTTTTGGGGGGGGGGAAAGAGCTCGAAACCGCAGCAAATAATCCTGACCACACCCACTCCACCAAAACCCAGCAGGGAAGGGATAAAAACACGGCTGGAGCTGCGAGGTGGAGATTCCATTTGCATCATCCCATCAAATATTGAGGAGCAGGAGCCCAGGAGGTGGAAAAGCTTTTAGGAGAAGTTTGGGAATTCCTCCTCCTTTTGACGTGTGCCTTCAAACAGCTCCATCCTTTCCGGGGGGAGCATCCCGATGGATTCCAGCCTTTCCCAGGGTGTCCCTGCTCATTCCCAGCTCCTCCCTGGCTCCAGCCGGGAGCTCTGCAGGAATTTTTGCCTGGAAGCGGAGGATCCGAGGTTTCTCTGCGTCACAGCGTTGGTGACTCAGCCTCTCTGCGTGCACCCGGAGTGCTCGCAGTTAAATCCCAGCAAGGTTTTAACCCCAAATCCAAGGAGCCCTTTCCCGTATTCCCGCAGTAATTGCCTTGAAATTGCCATTTCGATGTTAATTCCGTCCCCTTTATTGTCCAGCCTTGATTTCCCTGGCGCAACACCGGGATGGAAATCCAGAGGGAATGAATTTCCACTTGGCTTCTTTGAATTTCATTTCCTTTCCTTTCCTTTCCTTTCCTTTCCTTTCCTTTCCTTTCCTTTCCTTTCCTTTCCTTTCCTTTCCTTTCCTTT
>VWYI01012620.1:0-32023 GCA_013399455.1 Anthoscopus minutus | reverse complement strand
TTAGATTGGACTTTAAATATCAGTTCTTTGTGTCAGATGAAATTGAGCAGAAGAGCCAAAAGGAGGCAAAGGCCAAGCCATAGCCAGCAGAGGTAGCCAGGGAGCATAAGTGGCAAGAAAAGGAACTAACTTCATAGCAACTGTATTCAAACCATTATTAGAAATGCCTACTCTGAGCAGATTCTCCTGAAAAGAAAGGCAGGAAAAGGATAACCCACTTTACCAACTGAGTCAGGCCACAGTCTCCATGCAAAACTGACACTAAGTATTTTACTCTTTACAAATAGTCTTTATAATTGGGATTTTTAAATAATCCTTCTTAAAAGGGATTGCAGCTGTAATCAATTTGTGGAGGGCTGTTTTAATAAGAAGCTGCTCGAATAGGATTAACTATGAGACCCTAGACCTCTTTCCTCCAGTCCTTAAACTCCTATTTGAAACATTTAGATACCCCATAAATTATTTATTGGTCTTACAAGGTGTCATCAAGCTAAGAAAATGATGCTTGACAAGTTGAAAACCGTAACCATTTCCACCAATTTGTTAACAGCCTCTCCCACATGGCATGTAATGTCTCACTTCTGCCTTGTCTTACAGGACCAGTAGTTACATTCACCCATTGCACCAAAAGCACATGTGGAGAGCTGTCAGACCTTGTGCATTCTGTTTATTTCAAGAAATGTTCCAGAAAATAATTTATAGATAGCTTGAAAATAGAATGTCAAAGTGGATTTCCTTTTTCTTGTAAGGTTCTTAAACAACAAGGGAACAGAAAAAAATAGTTTTTCACTCCCTCTGTCTACCAAAAAACCCCCTCTGTAATTTCTGAACTGCACAGATCAACACATATATAGGCATGCTATAGAAAGGAATACAGGGAGAATCTGAGGGCTTTGGCCAAGAAAAGAAGAATTACCCCTTCATATCTCTCAACAGCTCTATCTGTCACCTAAGGTTGGAAAAAAGGCCACTGGAATTTTTTTTGGGTTTCTTTTGCAGAGTTTTTCCAGCAACACTGGTTAGTAACCACTGGTAAAAAGACAGTGAGACAGGGACATATCTTTTGCAAGGGATCTGGCTTAAGGATCACTCCAAGCATGCATGAGGCAATCTGCATGTAGCAAACATAATCTTAAACCAGTCTTTATAATTCTGATTATCTAAGAAGGATAAAAACTCACTGCACCTGAAAATATGTTTCTGCTTATCACTGCTTCTTGTGGGAATGTAATACAAGGTTCATGCTTTCTTTCCTTTGTAGGGTTTTAACACACTGACTCCCATCCTAGCAATGTTCAGTCATTAGTTACAGCAGTTTTGTGGGAATCCTAGGCCATAAGCACTTTGTTTAAATAGTGTGTTAGTTTGTTTTGTTTGTTTTTATTTATTTAGGTATTCACTTTTTACAACAAGTATAAGAATGTAGATTTGATCCATGGTGCAACCAATCTTTGTACCATGAAGCCATCTGTGCCAGTGTATCACATAAAGCAATTAAAAAACTGGTTAAACAAAGACTTCAAAGTGAGAAGCTCTAATTTATTGCATGCTGTTTATTTACTGTATTATTCTACTAATACCTGATCAGTCAGCCTTCCACAGCAATCATAAAACTGTCCATGGGACCAAGGCTCACGGGGGAGTGACCTGTAATTCTGCAAGTGTACAGTTTCCAAAGACAGAATATCTGAAACTAAATCCACTTAACAGCACAGAACTGGGGAAACTACAGATGCACACAAGTAAGGTTTTGTCTGATCTACTTCCTGATATAATTTCAAGTTCACTGAACTTCTTTGATGTTTGGTCATTTTAGGAGACAGTGACTGCTGAAAGCTTCTCTTCCATTCAATTGTGGTGCATGGACACAAAGGACAGCAACAACCATCACCATTACTTATGGAAAATCATGTACATCTGACTATATCAGATATTTAAACATTGGGACTATGTGTGGTCATTTAATAGAAAATCCTTCTGTGTCTCAAAAAGGGAGAAAACAATATGAAGTGAAAAAATTAGGAATAAAAATATTTTTACTTTAAAAAATATTTAAGCTGTTTGTTTCTGACTCCTTATAGACACTATGGGATTATGGTTTGATCCTTTGTACAACCCATCTGTTTCGTATGAAGCACTGTTAGTGTATCATGTAAAGCAATTAGAGAAACTGGTTAAACAAAGTCTTCAAAATGTGAAGTGTCTGTCAGTCCTGGCTGAAATTTAATTATTTAATACAGTGCCTTTTCCACAAACTGCTCTATGAAATTGATAACTCCCAGCAGACTGGGAACATTAGCAGAGACATCACTGAAAACACAGTCTTAGATTTAATGCAAGAAAGCTGCTGCTGTCTCACATNACTGAAAACACAGTCTTAGATTTAATGCAAGAAAGCTGCTGCTGTCTCCCATCTGATTTTTAGATGTCTATATATGTTTTTTAAGCCACTTCAGCACTTTAAGAACAGGTACTTCTACTTCATATTTACAAACTCGGGCATGATTACCTCAGATACTGGGTGAAAGCAAATACTGTTTTCCCATTTTCCTTTGAAAATCCTGACTTTGTTAAAGCACACAGTCAGCCACAAAGTTACTGTAAATCACAAAAAGAAAGCACAACTTTTAGAAGCTGCAGTTTACAGGTGTGAAAAATTTTATAAGAAATGCCTGAATATGCAGAAATATTTAAATATGAGCTCTTCCTTGTTCAAGGTAATTTGTAGAGCTTTTACTGTACAGCCCTGCTTGTTCATGAACAAAGATATTTGTAATTTTAGGCAGACGCACAGAAACAAATGAATTTAAAAGACACAGAAAGCCATATAATTTAGCAAGGGGAAAATGGAGAAATTCTTGAGCTGCTAATAGAAAAGAAGCACATTGGCCTAGAAACCCCTTTTTGTTTATAATTTCATAAATGGAGTCAGTAGCCTGAGACAAGCCTGTCACATCTTTGGCACTGAACAAGGGTCAGTGATGGATAACTGACCTCCTTTCTCACTTTTATCAACAAATGTCAAAAAAGGCAAACAACAGCAATGACATCCTGCCCAAACAGCCAAGAGTGTTTCATTTTCTTTGCACTTCTGTTTCCTCTGTGCCTTTAATCAGGGCTGGGGGATGTAATTGCTGTGTCTGGGCACAGCTTAAGGCATGCTGTGCAACTAACAATTAGTTTAGAGACTGAGATCTATAAATTTTGAGAAAAGAGTAAGAGGATTTGGTGTGCTTCAGCTATCCTTTCTAATGAAGAAAAATATCACACCGGAAGGGACCCAGAGTGTTATCAAAGCAACTTAATATCATCTGGTAGTGATTTGTAGGCCCTCATAATCTATTGTGATCATGTTGAAGGGGGAGGAAAAAGTCCACGTGTTCCACTATTTATGAGATTTCCCAAACGATGGCCGCCATCTGTGCAAATGCCACTAATCTCAGCCACCGTCCTCGTGGCACATGGCTCCATGGGACTGTCCCAGGCAAGGGAAACACTGCAGGAATGTTGGGCTATTTATTGTTTATAAAAATAAACCAAGTGGACTAAGACATATGCGAAGAATTTATATCAAACAGCTGCAAAAGCAAGTTGCCTCAATAGGCAGGGTGCATTGATGATGCAATCGGACCACACTGAAAGATTTTCCTATTAATCTTAGAATATACATGGCATGCTTGAGATACTGATTTGTCCTCATCTACACCCAAACTCACCTTACATGGATATTCTTAAGTAATTTTTGAAAACAGTTTATGCACACAGAAACTGTTTTATTATGTGAGTTTATTAACTAAGTAAATATAAACAAAGTCTAAGGACAGTCTGTCCCCATAGAATCTTACCTCTCTCAAACATTCCCTCATTACTCTCTCAGCTAAACAAGCACAATGTAGATACTAATACTCAGTGTTAGTGAACCAGGCACACCAAGTCCCTAAGATTGAAAATTCCTTGTTTTATAGTTAGCAGTCTAATCCCACTAAAGTTCTTTCCTGATTTCTTAATGGAGAAGACCAAATCCATGAAAAAGAGGAGCAACATTCAGTGAGAACAGAGTCAAGGAGTAACAAGATAACACCAAAATGACAAATGGTGTCACAGCAAACCCACAAAGTACAATATTTCAGCGTTGAGCCTGCATGACAGTCTCAGACAAAGGGGAAAAGAGAGCTGGTCAGACACAAGCTTCTTGCCTTTGTAAAGCTGGTTTACCAGACATGCTAGACAGTGAAGAGACTTTTTTAACTGTTAATGGGTTAGTATATGTACAGCAGCCTCTGGGAAATTTCCTAGGTCTACATGCTTGAAAACAGCTATCTTCACTTTTCATTAAAACTGCATGCACTTTGAAACACCTGCCTTCAGGAAAACTCCCAAGCTGATTGACTCTAACATGAGAATTAATTCAGGCTACTTTAGTGTGTGGACAAGGCTACACAGAACAGTGTGTCGGAATTAGGCTTTTCCATAATACAAACTGGCAAGGATGGCTCTTTTGGGAATCCTGCTCAGCTGGAATTCAAGGACTTTGTTTGACAACTGATTTTCAAGGTGTGTGTCCTTTTCTTATAAACAAACACATGATGCTTGAAAGCCAAGGTACAACGATGCATATGTACAGATATGTGAATGAGAAAAGGACAGCTCCTGAGAAATCCTTTGCTATAACTTGTGTTGCTTGCCCATCCTAATGGCAGAATTTTCCAGCTAGCAGGAAGGATAAATATTTTGTTTGATAAATTTGTTTCAAAAGCACGATCATAAATGCCACTAATAGATACCAATTGCGCTTTCTGACTTCTGGGAGACTCCAGAATTTTTCATCTTTCTTTTCTCAGGGGAAAAACGTCTCTGCAAAGTCATAAGACATTCTAGCTCAGACACTCTTAATACATGAAGTACACACTTGAACTGGATGTTTTTTATCAAAAAATCCACCCCCAAACCCCACCCACACTTCACCCCAAAACAAAAGGCTTTAACCACTCAAAGGAGAGTTTCTGTGCTATAGGCACACTGGTCACACTGTGTCAATGAATAATTTTGCTGAAGCCAGGGCCCCAACACCTGCACTGGTTAAGATCCCAGTTTTCCTGGAGTTATAGCTGATCTGTAAAGCAGCATTAAGGCTGTTTAAAGTCATTAGTGAATCTGACAATAAACTCATGCTTTTACAGGTAAGAGACAGTTGAGAAATAAATTCAAAGATATCTGTTGTCTTAATAATCACTGAAATGCAATCTTGGTGTTGCTCAAGGTGTAATTACCTGACATTTTTCTCTGACAGTAAGGCATAGAAGTTCTTGTATTTCCTTTAAATGCTGACTGTTCATTTCTGTTCCTGTGCTGCAGTTAATCATCTTCTGTGCTGTAATCTACAGAAAGGATCACACAAAAATCTGTAGAAGCACAGTAAACTCAGAGTACCTTCAAGTTGCCTCCACCTCTAAAGAAAATAGGTACTAGAACTGCATCAGCAGCAGGCTTCATTTCTGGTCAGATTCTAACCAATTTTGAGTATATGTAAAATCCTAAAGCTCAGTTTAGGAAAATTCTTATTTCAAAGAATGCTACATTTATCTTGTCCAGTTATATGGCCTGAAAAAGTAAGCTGGGAACATTTAAAGATGCCTCTCTTGGAACTGGACTGAGACATTTCACATGAGCATGTGAAATGATCAGTATTAAAGCAATGTGCCTGGTAGAATTTCCTTGTGTCAATTATTGTCTCCCTCCTTGCTCGTATGTGATCACCTATTTGAATACAGAGATATAATTTTAGGTTTATTACCAGACACATAACTGTTCCCAACACATGCAGGATTGATATGCATGGACACTGAAGTACAGCAGATCAACCAAAGATCAATGTGCATAAGAGAACTCATGTTCAGCTTGCAGGTGGGGGCTCTTATACACCAACCCATGGTCCAACGCTGCATAAACAGCTCCAGCATCCTTCCCCTGTTTCTGCTGGCAGTGGAATTAACCAACAGGATGACTGGGAGTACACCTCAGCTCGATTTCCCAAAAGGAAGTCTCCTGCATTGGGACACTGCTTCCATCTCCTGCTGCAATTTATTTCGTTCTGAGTTGTACCACTGGAACTGTTTATGAAGTCATACTGTGAAGTTTGTTGTAAACTGATCTGGGTTCAAAAGCTTTTGTGAAATGCTGGTGGCAGATGTGAGGTTGGCAACAGTCTCCTAAATCAATTGTGCTGCATGAGAGATAGAGGAACTTTATCTAAGGTTATCTTTTCCCCATCAGCTTTTGTGTATCTTATGTCACTAAATTCACAAACACATCACGGAAGCAGACGGGAAAAGAGTTACAGAGCTTGAGACTTACCAGTGAGCAGTCTTTCCAAAAGGAAACCTTACACTGGCATTGGTTTGTAAAAATGTATGCAGATGACCCAGGTAAACCTACATCCCTAGTTTTCAAACACAGAAACAAAAACAAATTGTGTCCTTGTGTAAATGCAAGCCAGGAAAGTGCAGTCACAAGGATTGAAATGATGCCCAGTTTTTGCTCCCACTCTCTCAAATACAAGACAATCAGAAGATAAAATTCACTAGCTGATTGCTTTTGAGGTTTCATTTAACACATCTTTATAACTCCAGTGTACTTTCTACTCCTACTTATTCCTGCATCATCAGTCATGCACAGAAGTGTAAAATACCATATTTGTCACTCTTCTGAAATGCAAAGGTGTATGTTACCTGAAATATGTTGTTTCAGGTCTGCTGAGTGATTCATACTATGATGAAATCTTACTGTGATGGGAGGACAACAGGCCATTCAGAGTAACTGAGTAACATGCCAGTAACTAAGTTTTTTCACAAATTATTTGTCAATCTTTCAACACATCACCATATTTTTCCTATTAAAACACACAGAACTATCATCCAGGAGCTAGCAAAAATGGTGTTATTTTGCTCCTGTTCACAAAATGTGGGCTAAAGTACTACTGGCCTACAAATATAAAGTGCTTTTTACTGTATATAGTAAGCATAAAGGGTTTCAGACTGCAAGATGCACAATTGCTTCACACAAAATGAGTAGAAATATTTCATTTCTTCAGAGCCTGGTCATTATTTGTGAGCTGTGTATCATGAGGAGCCCTACACAGAATTTCCCTCTAATTAACAACTACGTATGTCCAAGTCAATTGACAAATAGGACTTAGAAAGCCTTAAAAAAATATTATTTGCACTGCTATCATTCCCCCTATTTTAAACAGGAAAATATTAGGCTAAGAGATACAGATACACAATGGGCATCTCATCTGCTTCTCTGCCTGGATGCATCATTTCTGTCCTGTAAGACAAAAAGAAAATATATTTGCTGGTTTTATTCTGACAATTTGTTTTGTTGTTTTTCATCAGGTATTAAATAAAACACTTTCTGAGGAAGGTGAAAGTTCTATTCAGGCTCTTACAGGTTGAATAGGAATTGCAGTTAAAGCAGGGCAAAGGCAGAGCTTGAAGTTTACCTACATTTCTATTTCACCCACCTATAAAGTAGGTGCAGTCTTCTGTCTCGTTATAGAAGTGTATGTATATATCTTTAAAAAGGTAAGTAAATATTCTCTACTTGCTAAACACATGTTTCACTTGTGAAAAGAATAGTTTTCCAGCCCTGGAAACTGACTTGTTTGGTTTTATTTTTGTTTTTAATCTGGTATGTTAGAGGCTAAACTGTTGTAAGGATCATGAAGGAGCTGTATTTATTTGCACCAGCTAAATATCTCATTTGTCAGCATTCTGAAAAGGAGCAGTCTGCGGATCAGTGTCTCTCACCTCCACATGCACAAAATGAAAAATTAATTGCCCCCCTCCAAGCCCCCTGTGGCACCACGAGGAATCACATCCTCGAAGGCCACGTGAGTACTGTCAGTGTCAGACCAAGCAATTTAAGCAAAGCACTGATGGACAAGATCTTTGTCTTCACAGAAAAGCTCACGAGAAAGGAACTTATTTTTATAAATTAAAGCACATCATTTAGCATTTTAATAAGCTATATATTTTTTTTAGTTAAATAATTTTGGGTTATATGCTTAGTTAAAAAAAATTCTATAATGAAGATTAACTTGGAATAGACAAGATAAAATTTTTGACTATTTTGTATCAAAGCCAGTTGAACCCACCAGAAACTTGAGGAGTAAACAAAACAACTTAGTCTGAACCTTAGAGAGACTGAAATTTAAACATTATGGTATAAACCCATTTTACCTGTAAAAGTCCTGCAATGGATAACAAAGGTATTTTAATGCACCTATCATCCTTAGTTGTTTCTTTGATCTTTGATACACTTCTCTCCTGCCTACAAACCTGGAACCTAAAAAACAACAAACATGTTGGTAGGGAGGGAAGGGGAATTGCTGCCACAAACATGAAAATTTAATAAATGAAAAATCATTTTAAGATTCCAGTCAATCTTAAGCAATATGGCCACAATATATATAATCACATATAGTGACAGAGTAGAGTCAGGGGCTTGTGGTGCCCCAAAAGGGGAGAGGAGGATCCTACAGGTCTGAGCTTTGCTCCAGGAGCTGCTGCACTCCCAGAGGTGGTGGCTGTCCAGGCAGCTGCTCCAGTGGTGTGGCTTCCTCAGAGTCCAAAACTCTGTGACATTTATCCCAAGGATGGTGAAGTGTGGTTAGAAGCCAAAGATACTTTTCCTTTCTGAGGACATTATTTTTTGCTGGTTTCACACTCACCGTGGAAAGGATTGCTTTACAAAATCACCTTTTCCTTACATTGATTTTCTGGTTGCTTTGCCTTCCTGAGGTTTTGTGTAGTAGAAAGGATCACGTAGTACTGAGATTACAATAAACAAGACCTGGAAAGGACTCTGTATGACATTAGGAGGCAGAACATAAGCTGATTTTTCAGATCAGGCAGTAACATAAAAAAAAAATAGCAGATTAGCCTAATGAAGTGTCTTTTTGTTAATATTTTCCTATTCTTAAGAAATAAAACTATTTTTCAGGTTTCACAAAAGAAGGAAAAAAACCAAAGTAAAGAAATGTTCTCAGCATTCTTGAAACAAGTGATTCTTCATAGTACTACTTTTTATGGGAGTGATTGTCAAGCATCAATCTTCAAAACTGTCATAAACACCCACACATGCTATTTCAAAGATACCTGATGTAGGATATATAATACCATATTTCAAGCTGGATTCAAAGCTTTTCATCTATCTAATAGTTAGGAACAAGGAAAAACACAAACATCAAATGAAATGAAATGTATTTGTTGATGCTAACTGCAAATATTCATTTTATAAAAATTAATTCTATTACACATCCATTTAAAAATAATTTTTCATGTGAATGATGATGGTAAGGATCCTGAAATAACTGCATCCATGGAGAACCACTGATTCCAGCAGCTGATATGCAAGACAGGACCAATATTATAATGTCATGGCTTACAAATTTCCTCATTTCTTAACAAAATCAATAATCTTTCACAGATTTCATCCTGTTATGACCTGATCTCATATACTCATCAAGAATTTATAATCTACAGAAGCGGGAAGGGGAAATTCCATAAACTCCTGTTTGTGGAAGGCACTCCTCCTCCAAAACAACAGAAATATTCATCACAGCTTCTAGACCTTTCCAGACTCTGTTAACTAGCTGTATTAAAGACAGAAGAGATGCACATGACAGATTTCTACCATGTTTTCAAATTAGTTGGAAAAATAATCAGCAACAATGTGTTTGGAGGTGCACAAGGCAATAAATTATAGCTTGTTCATGCTGTTTCCTTGTTCAGGAAAGAAACACTGGGCAACCAAGGGATGGTTGTAAGCAGGTCTGCACAATCCCAGGATGATTGCATGGAAAAACCACAAAGGAACGTGGACAGAATGAAATAAGGAGAAATTATTAGGACAGAAAACTTTTAAGTGCTTTGCTTTTTGATCATCTTTGATGTTTAGAGGACCGGGCAGTGCTTCATTCAATACAGAAAATTTACACATTACTGCACTGTTGGTTGACAACCAAACAGACCTTAGCTATCTATGCAAAGTTCATCAAACAGCCCAAGGACATGACCACAGGGCACTGAAAGTGTCCAGGAACTGGTGATCCCTCTCTATGCTTTGTTCCAGCAGCCCAAAGACCTCACAGGATGCAACCAAACAGGAGCCTGGGGCAAGTGGTGGGTGGATGCTAAATAAAAGGAAACACAGATTAAAACAAAAATTCTCTTTTTGTCATATCTCTGAGGTGATAAAAGTTCATCAATGGCTGAGGAGCGCAGGAATTGCCAGCAAAAATGTGGGAGAAGGAGCTGGGCTTACCTCCCTGTGGCTGGGGCAGGTGTCAGGGCCACACTGGCATCAAGTGCATCTCCCTGCATGGGTCCTCCCTCTGAGCTGGCACATTAATGGAACTTCAGGCCCACTAAAAAATACTGGATATATTTCTCAATCTCAACTCCAGCTTTCAAAGGAGTGCATTATTTATTCATTAGTACTACATTCAAAGTGCTGTTTCCCTTGTTACATGGTGAAATAAATGAAAGAATAGTAATATCACTCTAAATCCCAATTTACAGCACTTGCAAGCCCCAGAGGACTGTATCATAAAATTCTCCTTACCCTCCCCCTCTCCACTCCTTTCTGCCTTGCATCTGACTGAGAGAAGAACTGCCCACTGCAAGGAGCTAAAGGCTGACCTGGATGCCTGACCTAAGCAGAGGAAGATAGAACAATGATCAACAGATTCCAAATGGGAGTAAAGACAGTACAAGATTGAACACTTGGATCAGAGGACTGTGCTCTACATGTAAGGCACACCTGCAGATACATTTTTTTCTCTGGAGAAAGACTGGACAGAGAAAATAGGCCAGACTGGACCATACTGACGCAGTGCACATATGTGAAGAATATTTTAAATTCCTTGTTTGCTTACTTGTCTTATGAATAAAACAAAATATTTACCTAAAAAAATATAGACTTAATGAATTACAAAATCCTGATTTTGATTTTTTATTTGGGACACAAACAAAAATATCTCTGGTTCTCATGTGCAGCTGAGTTTCTCCTGGCTGTAACAAACAGTTCTCATAAGCTACCTCTGAACAAACCTGCAAACTTGATGTTGTAAGAAATAGAGTAAAATACAGGGAGATTACATAGTGAAAGGTTTTCAAATCTGATAGGTTTAGAACAAGGTTCAGATTTTATGTTCAGCTACTGGCCTTTTATAATTATGGCAGAATTATATCTTTGGTAATCCAAAAAATTCATCTCACGCTGGCTTTGGAGTCCTAATCCCTGCTACTTTTGACACATCATACTCGTAAAGAGAATCTTGACCCCCAAATGCTTAATATAGCAGACTAATAAGATTTAAAAAGTTTTCTAAAAATCTATGACCTAAAAAAACGATGAATTTTAAACCCCATCTGGTGATTCTCAATATCCTGTCTGCTGCACTCTTGAGACACGGCAATGTGGAGGTATGGGGATGTAATTATTCAAAGGTCTTAAGCACCCATTTCTGACCAATTTCCGTAGTCACTTAGACCCCAAGGAGCCCTACGTGTCATGGGAGAGCAGTACTTAAAGGCAATAATACTTAAAGGCAATAATATCTATCACCTCTCACCTTTAAGTTCCTTGGAGCTGCTGCTGACTATTAAGACATGCGAGTTACTTTAGTTACTCTAGTACCCGGAAACTTAACATTTTATCTCCCCAGATATTCCCAGGAAACAGCCGATGCTTGGCCCATGCAGATGTGTGTGTGCAAGGATATGGGGAAGGAGTGCAGATGTATGTAAGAGTGTGACAGACTAGGAGATGGCTCCTGCCGTTCACTGAACGTGTGGAAACACACCCAGCTACCTTAAAACAGGCTGTACAATACCAGCACTGGCTGTTCAGGAGAGGCAGACACATCACCTGTGACTCTCTCAGGAGGATCTAGTGTGACAAAAGCAAATTTAGTCCTTTCTATTTGAAGAGGTAACTCAAAAGAGGCTAAATAAGGCAGAGTTAAATAAAACCAAGGTCAGAATGTAACCATTCTTAAGACAGATTTAGGCAGCAAACCTCAAAATGCTTGAGGATGCACAAACTGGTTCTTTATCTTGAAATCTAACATGCACTATCTGGCAACAGCATTGTTTCAATTATGAAACGATTCACATCTCAGCTGACACATGTAATGAAGCTTGCTACTTGCCTAGTACATCATTTAAGGTAAAAGAAAAGAGGGTGTGTTTTATCATGGTCTTTCATATCTTTGTCTATTGTTCTGCAATCCATTTGCATACCTAAAGAGAAATGGCCTGTTTAATTTCTTTCCCCTCTCCTAATCATCTGAGGCCTATTTAGAAGTGTTCTGTATCCTGTAATCAGGCAATTTATACAGTGTGCACCCTTAGGCTACAGCCATTACAAACAAGCTGAAAAACTCCTTTACAATAAATGATTTAGCATGGGAAGACACCATTCATAATTAATTTTTTTCTGTTTGCATTGGCAGATGGTCTCAGACATTGAAACATGGCCTGTTGCCCACACCTTTATTCCAAAGAGAAAAGGGAAACCTTAGAAGAAAAAGAGAAATGCCTGTAAGACTGCTTCACTTTGGGAATAAACATGCTCCCCAGCTTTTCATGAATTTGTGCATGCTAAAGACTGGATTCAAAATTTGTGAAAGTCAAAGGAAAATAAATCCCATTAGCTTCTGACCAGGACCTGAATTAAAACCACAAGGAAAATATTGACTTGACAGTGTGGTGTTTCTTTCATTCCTTTCCATAAGGGCTATTTCTGAGGAAGCTTAAACAGACGTATTGTGAGGGTGGACTTGAAAATGATCAGCTTTGGATTTCTGAAAGCTAGGTACTCACTGAGGCAGCAAACAAAAGAGAGTTCTGCTACTAGCCACATTTTAAAACATGCATTTTCCTACTTCCACAGAAGACAGCTGATGACAACTTCACTCTTCATTTACTCATGTAAACGTTCACCGTTTACACGTTGTTTTTCAGTACTTTAAAACAACTTCTGATGCACTTCTGAGTTGCTGGCATCACTGCAAATCCCCCCAGACTGAGATCCCATCAAAAAGACTGTCATTTTAGTGGTCCATGCCAGTATTTTGTTGATAGTGATAGGATAGTCCAAATCACTACACAGCAAATCCCTAATTTAAGGGAAAGTAGACCTTTCTGTGTCATGACTCAGAATACATTTTTCCTCCCTTTTGATCTGTAAGAAAAGAGCAAGGTGCCTTTCTATATGTGATCTCTAGAATGTGATCTAGTCGAGTCTCACTTGATTTAATCATATCTGCAATGTGTTGAGTACTGGTGCTTTGCGTTCAAAGCCACCGATTGAGCATTCAGGAAGGTCTGTTTGGGTTTACACACACACCAAATCCCTGGATGAGCTCCAGGCATGGCACAGGGGTTACAAAATGTTATCTGAAAATGCAGTTAGCTTTAGCTGTATTCATATTCGTGGTACCTAGTCATTCCTTTACTTGCCAGGAAGACACATTTACCATAACCTCCTAGGGCCAGCATCAGATAATCCAGGAGAACTGGACCATTTCCAAGAGGAGGTGACAGGCTGCACTTTAGGCAGGGACTGTGCACAGGGTGATTATACACGGCCAGAGTGATTGTACTCACCAGGCCTCCATAGGCCTTATGAAGTTCTTGCTGTTGACTTCATACAATCTTCCTCTGAAAAGATAAGAATCAACTGATTCTAACACCTACAGCACTATGTGCTACGTTTCAGTTTCCAAAGGAAAAAGAAAATGGGAGCATTCCATCTCCAAACATTTTCCTGCCCTCTGAATCTGCTGGGCCCCGGGGCAGAGCGGGCCAGGCCCAGGGATCGGCCAGGGCCCTGCGGCCGCCCCAGGCCCCTGCAGCTCCAGGGTGGGCAATGGAACTGCTACACACCTTCCACTTGCCAAATCTCACCGACTTCTGCTTTCACAGGGCTTTGGGGGTCACCAGAGCTGCTTCATGATGCGTCGGTCTTCTCTTTTTCCCATTGTGCCAAAGCCTACTTGCGTGATAGATGTGTTGAAATGTCAACAGGCAAGCTGTTTTCACTCTAATTTCAACCTGGCTCAAACTACCAGGTTTACCATCACACCACAAGGATTTGTGAAAGTCAAAAAATTTCATCTGATTTAGAAAAAAATAAAGCCTTTATATTTTCAAGTTTTGTCATTTATCACGTGTCCTAACTATCAGTCCTGTCAGCCAAGAACTGAGGAAAAAGCTTTCTGAAAAATCTCCAATTCTGAAGAAATAATCAACTGTTGTTAAAATGGCATTGTTCTCTCTGCAATACAGAACCATCTGGATACTAGCAGAGAATTAGGAGACACTGGATATATCACTGGCCTATGGAAAAGTAAATTCATGAAACAAATCTGCTTCCCTCAGATGAATATATTGCTCTCACTGTTTCCTACAGTTGATTCAATACCTGTTTCTGTCTCTCTATGAAATTTCAACAACACCTATGTTCATAATAATTGACTGCTACTGATCTCCAGAATGAAAACACATTTATTTTATTAATTAGACCAAATCTTGAGGCCATTAAAAGGTGTTTTCTTAGTCCTTCATTATGTATTCAATAGACATGGTAGCCAAGGTGTCTTTTTCCCTTGCCTTTCAGCTACAGAATAGGAGCATTCTCTTCTCCCTCTTTCCCTCAGTGATAGACACTTAAAATTCAAATTACAATTATACTAGACCATAAATATATACAGGTAAGGCAGATGTTGTGAGCAAACTACTTGACAGAACCTTTTTATTTGTTTGGATGACTTAATAAACTGCAGAAGCTGAGGTCATCAAAACCTCTCAATCATGTTGCAGTCTAGTGCCAACAGCTGTAACAAAAACTGATGATGTAAAACATGTTAAACATGCCAAACCCAAGTTTCAGAAGAGCCAGTCTGTAATAGATTCTAGATTGTAGTAGAATTTTCTACTTGAATGTTACATGGCAGTGTGCTCAGGTTTATTTAGGCTGTTCTTAATAAGAATAACCAGAAGACTCATTTCACTTGCTCAAGGCTGAAGGCAAAGACTGTTTTGTCATGAAACAACTTGGGATCTATATTGCTTTCAGATCCACTTAGGTAAAACACAGGTCTTAAAACTGGATTTTAGAAACAGAGTTTCATCATTTTTAGGAATAAAGAAATATTTTCTTATTAAAAAACACTAATTGTTACAAGATTGGGGTGAGAAAGAAAAAACACATTTATGGCCATCACCATTTTCTGCCTCTTACTTTACAATCCTATTTCAGTTAGTCAAGAATTCCATAAAGAAAGCATGAATTATATAAAGAAAAACAAAAAGATCAAAACCAATTGATCAGGTAACATAAGAATGTCTTAGGCAGGGTTTCAGATAGTGAAAAGCAATCTACAAGGCAGAACACGTACAAATTGCTATATAGGTGAACTATATTGCAGAACATTAGGGAAAGAAAATGAATAGAAAAGAGAGTAGAGGCAACTCTACATGGTTTTCCTGGGACACCACTGTGGCAAAGCCAAAGGGTCAGATTCCAACATCTAACACACAGCAAGTACTGCCACACAAGTCTCAAAAATTCTGCTGACACTCGTAAATTGCCACATGTTTGGATTTCCAACAAGATCTCACAACAAGCTGTGTTACTGCAAGTCATTATTTCCTTTGGGGGAAGAAATGTCTCTAGTGATGTTAAAAGTCATGGCAGGATGTACTATAGCGTCAGGAGAGCTCACCGGGGAGCATTCCTGCCTCTAGGCCAGGAGGTTGGATAGAAACTCTGCACCTGGTTAGGGGCTGAGTGGAATGGGCTAAAGTTTATCTCAGAGCTCAGAGAGTCAGTGGCTGTGGACAATGCCCCACTGGCAAATCCTGAGAGTAAAGCCAGGCAGAAGCAGTGCAAGATTCTCATGGTTTACACATTTTTGAAGTCTCCTGTGTGGAATGTGCATCTGAAAGATGCTTATGCAGCACCTGCCTTTTCAAAGGCACACACTAAGCTATAATGAGCTTTAGAGATTTTTCTGAGAAAGACTCATGTTAAATACACAAAGCTTATATCTTGCCTTTTGTGTGTAACATTGGGTTAAAAACACATGGATCTGAGATACATTTTTTTTTCACTTCCTGTTGATACATTGTTTCAATGGCCTAAGGTCAGCCGGCAGCGTACAAAACTGTTACTGAATTTTCCCAAGTCTGAACACAGAGAAAAAGGGAAAAGTTTGAGCATCAGCTTATCAGTATCTATGACAGGTAAGAAGAGCCTGAGCTTACGTGATTTTTTTTTTTTTAGTTTCTTAATAGAGTAGAAATTAAACATCTTACTACCCTGAAGTGATTTTTGTCTCCACAAACTCTGCTGAGAGGCAGGAAAGTGCAGTCCCATGAGGGGAGGCTCCCAGTCACCCAAGTTTCCTGCCATGGACACACTGGCTGAGCCAGCACTAAACCCAAGCAGATCTGAGTCCCAGCACTAAACCCAAGCAGATCTGAGTCCCAGCACTAAACCCAAGCAGATCTGAGTCCCAGCACTAAACCCAAGCAGATCTGAGTCCCAGCACTAAGCCCAAGCAGATCTGAGTCCCAGCACTAAGCCCAGGTTCTGCCAACTCACACACCTGTGCCCACTACTGCAGGTGAGGACTGGCTCAAGGACAGGCAAGAGCCAGCACAGGAGGGTTTTGCACAATCACTGCAACAGCCAGTAGCAGACTGTGCACCAAGATCCATGGAAAAAGTAAAAAAACCCCAAACTGCACAGAGCTTATCAAAAAATGTCCATACTTAATCCATCACAAACCAAAAAATTAATAGTCTTTCATCATCCCCAACGCATCTTATTAAAATAAAATCTTATACTCTGAATTCAAGTGGAAGTAGAAGAAATACTATGAAAGTACTGTGATCCTCTAGATAGATCTTAATTTCAGCATTACTGCTTATTTCAGTCATATGATATTGTTGAAGGTTATACAAAAATTGTCACAAAATCCACTAAAAAGCAAGGATAAAGTCATTAATGAAGAAACAAGAGAAATTTTAAGTAATACTTTGTTTATGAATCTTATGTTATCTTCTCATAAAATGTCACAATTGACATATATGTATGCATAATATGTACAATGTAAAACTGAGTTGAACTAAGATTTGTACTAAAAGTAAAGGCTTGACTTAATTTCTTAAATTCTTAATTGTGTAACCCTGTAATGGGACATAATTTAACAGGACTGTCTCAGTACAAAAAGCTAAAATTATATACTTTTGGCTAATAAAAACCAGTTTTCCCTAAACAGGGATTCAGAGGTTTGACCTTTAACTACATTGAAAGTAATCCAAAGTATTGTGAATTTATTGGACTTCAGATGAGCAGTTAAGAGGTCCTGATTTTAATCTTCATTTGAACATGATATATATTTAAACTTTAACCAGGCAAGAGTACATGAGTGGGGTTGAAAACAGGAGGATTTTGGATGCTGTGGTGTGGCCTGCTCTTTGCAGCCTGATGCACCGTGGTTACTCTGATTTAGTGGTATTTCATTCACAGCTCTTCAGCAGATGGAAATGAGGAGAAGAAAAGACAAAGAGTACAGTTTAACATTTAATGAAGTAACCTTATGAAAATCTTGAGGAACATTTTGGAAAATAAATATGCACTCTTTTTGTTTTCATAAAAGCAATAATGTGCTTTGTAATGGGGGAATTTTTTTAAAAGAGGATGGAAGACATGGCATGTTGACAATATTGTGAAATAATCTGCCACATACATAAATTCCCCAGTTTTTATCAAGTCCATAAAATATTGATGGAAAAAGTTTGGACTTCAACTATGTAGATGTAGATGACCATACATGTAAAAAGAAGTTAAATAAGATTATTATAACTATCTTACGTTCACAGAACTAGTGACATGATTATACCATTATTTGAATGGAGAGTAATATAATTTCTTTAAGTTTGCTTGTGTTTTTTTATCTTCAATTGAGAGGTGGAAAGAAAGCATGTTTTTTAACAATAATGTTTGCACAAAACCATACACAACTTACACACACATATATAGAAAAAGTATTATTTCAAAATGTGCCAGACTTACAATCCTAGATCTCAGTCTTCCAAAAACTTATAACCTTAATTACCTTATGTTCATGAATATGCCACTTACTCAATGAAAGTTGTTATGCCTTTTTTACAAAAGCAGATGCATAGGAATAAGTAAAGACTTACTAAAATCAGTGAGGGGAACTCCAAACCCAATAGCACATCTAATCTTAATTTACCTAATAGAAGTCAAAATACAGTGAGTCAACCCCCTGCTCAGTATAAAACACACCATACTGATGTGAATGGAGCTATGCTGACTTACACCCACTGGCACAGCAAGTGATGTAAAGGGAAATTCTGATCTTTGACACATTCTAGTAACTTCTATCACTCCAACTGTGGAACCTTGTCATATTGTGATTTTTGAAAATTTAACCATCTGGAGGAGGACTGTGAAAATATGGATTATTTTTTCTTGTCAGGTGACTTGTTCAAAACACAGAAGTGAAATAAGTTGCAAAAAAATGTCTCCATATAAAGGAAGTTTATTTTGGAGAAATTAAGAAAGAGAATGAAATAATTAGGCACCTAAGGTTTATAACTCAATGATATTCCAAATGTAGTTTACGACTGCTTTTGTTCTCTTCAGTAAATAATATTTAAATACTCCATACAAAAGAGAAGCCTAAGGATTTCATCACAAAGTAACTGATGCTGTGGAGTAACACAGGTCCTTGAGTCATCAGAGTCCTCAGTTCAGCCTCTGCTGAATTCAGTGCACAGGCAGAAATCTGGGCTTTTCTGGCACATGGTTGAACCCCTGTGATGTGAGGATTCCTTCTTTACTCGACACACAAGCTGAACATGCAAAGTGAAACATTTGTCAGGATAAGAATCAAAGCACACTTCATCTGGTGGGAGGGTGAGGGCACCCTTGGAAGGCAGGAAGACTGAGATGTGCTTGAGCCAAGGCACCTCATGGCATTTATTTGGTAAGAGGACACGGTCCTCAAGCAGTTGGGTGAACTTAGCCTTTTATTTCCTTGGCTTCTATTACAATGCACAACTTCAAAACATTTTGAAATATCAAACCATTCTGACATTTTCAAAATGAAGCATTTCAACATTGTGTTGAAAACATCTGTAAGTTTTGTTTCCACTCAGACTATTTGTCAAATAGTTTCAACCACTCTGAATCTTTTCTCAGCAATAAATGTTATCCTGATTTTCCACCACTATTTAGCTTTGCTTTTCAAATGGCTAAGCCACAGCCCTACTGATACCTGATAAATTTTTTTTCTGTTTTACTTCAAATGGTAATTTTAAGTACAAAGCTTCCTGTAATCTGCAATGCAACAGCCTGCTTAGTCAACACCAACCCTGTGAATGTTTAGGAGACTCTATGGTGTTTAGAAGGAAACAGGATATGTAACATTCTGCTAATTGAATAAGACAGCTTTTATTACTAAGCAGCGTCTTTCCATTTCCCACTGAAGTCAAGATATTTACATACACCTAATGCTTCAATTTACAGGCTATAAACAGCCAAGTCATTGCAATGCAGTTATTAATTGCTAGTGTATTTGCATAGAAATTAGTAAGCAGTTAATATTTTAAAGGAAAGAAGAGCAGCTAATTTTGCCCTCACGAGACAATTTGTCCAATGGCATATTTCCTAGACTTCAGAAAAAACAGACATAAAAAGACAGGTTTACTCTGGTATAAGATGACTAAAATCCAGAATTTTCAGCAACTCATTTCCTTATGTTAAGATGTGCAATTTATCTGAGCCTTAGCTGTAGGTTTGAACAGACAGTAGAAAAGCATGAAGAAATGAAATGCCTGGATCATTCAGACTTACTGAAATGGACAACACAAGTTTCAAGGAATATCTGTGATCTTTTAGTCAGTGTTTTCATTCAGAGACAGAGAAGGAAGGCCAGTGTTGTACCATATCACAGCAGGCAAATTGCTCTAAAATGTACATTTGGGTTATTATTCTGTTTTGAATGTGCAGAAGATGCAATGATATCAAAGTATATCTTCCAAGCTTTACTGAAATCTTATGTGAAAAAAAAAAGGCAGACTGGACATAAATGATGGCATAGGAGAGTATATATTTGGATCATATAACTAGCTGGAAAGACAAATTAAAACTTATCCTGACTTAAATGTTCTCCTGAGTTTAAGAGAAAAGTTTTGGCCAAGCTCAAATACAAACACCTGCTTCTAAACACAGAGCTGACTATTTCTGCCTTTTGCCAAATGTAAACATTATACCATGTACTAACTGTAGTAGAAACTAAAGTGTGTGTATTTTTGACTTATAAACAGAAATGGCATTAATAGCTCTTTAAAGACACAACCTATGTAAAACTATGAAAATTTTAAACCCAAAACTGTTTTTTCTAAGGAATAAAATAAAAACAAAGAGGAGGTCCAGGTGTATCTCAGGTCTATGCTAAAACCTAGTGAAATCAAAAGGCAGCTTCATAGTGTTCAAAGCACTGGGTTTTTCAAATCCTAAAGTAACAGTAGCCATTTCCCTATAATCTGGCTAGGCCCGAGTGCTTCACAGGGGTACAGAAAATACATTTAATCATATTTACTTCATTAGTTACTAGGCATTTTATTGACTTTTTAATGCTCAAATCCTATGATCCATCCTGTAAGGAAATATTGCAAATATGAGTTGTGCCTGGAAGTCACTGAAGAATACATGAGAAAGGCTCATAAAATCTGATTCTACAAAGGCTCAGCCCCAAGTTACACTCAGCAGGCTTGGAGAACTCCCTGGGGACTGCAAAGGGTGAGGCAGACATTTGTGTGACCAAACTGGACAGAAACATTGTCATTCTCAAGGTCAGTGTGATTGCTGCAGAACTTCACTGAAGCACACAGTCTCAGCTGTTTGTGGGATCAGGATCTGACATTGCCACTGGCATTTCCCCCTGAATTTTACACTGCTATTACTCTAAAATCATTATTCAGAGTATGCACTTTGAAAATAAAATTCAATTTGCTAACAAGTTTCAAAGGCCTGTTAGATACTCTCCTAATGTTTCTGTCTTCAAAGAAGAGAACAAGAAAGTTCAAAGATTACAAAGAAAGGAAACAAGTTACATTTCAAACTACCTATGACGGAAATTTAAAGCTTGCTGTTTTTAAGCTTTTCTTGTCATCATTCATTAACTTATTTGTTCGTTCAAATCCTCAAGAGAGTAAAACTCAAATCCTGACAAAGTCCCTACACCAAACATTATTTTAAATTTTGCATGTGCTGCTCAAAGGCTTGTGCTCAGAGCTACAGAAATATGTGTAATCTCAGAGTCAAACATGGTGCAGCTCCTGCCTTGACTGGTAACTGTTAGTAATACGAGCAAAAGACATTGCACTGCTGGTGCCAAAGCTTTGAACAAAATTACTTCCTTTAACACACCACCACCTTAATTATGTGCTGGGGAACATAAAGCAGGTCAGACAATTTGTACTGGGACATCATAATTCCATCAGTATAATGCTGACATTGCTAAAGATTTATGAATGGAATGTTGCAGTTATTTTTTTAGTAAATATATCAAGTTTCACTAATGGGGGGGCTGGAAGTACTAATTAGCTTTTGTTTTGGGTGGTTTTTTTTTTTGTAGTGTATCATATAAGATGTGGGGAGCAGAGGGTGGAAGGGAAGGATCTGTGACAAAAACAAGCACACACAATTTATGTATGGCCTGTAATTCAAGCAGATGTTCTTATATAGGGGCTGCAGGGATTAAAGACTTTCTGCACATAATTCTATTTACTAACTACCTTCTGTCTGCACAAACCTTCCAGCCTATGACAGAATTTTGCTAAGCCACATTTCTTTAAAAGCAAAATGGAACAGTAGACAAACAATCTTTAAAATTTCTGTTAAGTCTTAGGGTTTGGCAGTTTGACTGGCTGTGAGCAGTTTGACTGGCTTTAACCTTTAACCAGCTGGGTGATTCCATTAGAGTTATTATAACTGCATCCAACAACAATGACCTTGGCAGAGTTTCCTTTGGATATTCATTCAGACCAGCACTTGACTATTGTTGACACATATGCACTGGTACTGCAGAAAGAAATTTTACTCATGCTGAATATGAAGAATTGCTATTTAAAAAATATCCAGACACACACACACACCTTCCCACCCTCTCCTCCTTCCTGGTGACCATGCTCAAAGGTTTGTCAAGATAAATAGGCAGCTCTAGAGAGAAAGAAGTAAAGCCAGTTGAATGGTCAGTGTTGTCATTCTATATTATGGCAATGTCACAATATAATGGCAGTAATGCAAGTTGAGGGCAGAACGTCCCAAAATTTATGGTTTTAACACTGGCCTGACAGTCACACTGCCTCCAGAATAAAAGAACTGGTGGAAACATAGAAGAATTCTAAAACCTTCACTGACAATTATTTACCTGTATCTGAAGAAAACAGTTGCCCCAGCCCATTTTCTCAGACACATCAGTGCAATTCCATCCTGACACCACTATTGTGACTCAACATTTGCACCAAGCAATATCCAAGAGTGTCTTCAGGAAAGCATTTTTCTGTCACCACTTGTAGGCATATGCAGGACTTTCTATCAAGGAAATATGAAATACAAGGATAATTTTTTGTAGCAAGTAACTATTCAGGAGCAGATCTCTCTCAGTGTTTCTCCTGCTTCTTGCAAACCTGTGTGGTTCATCTCTAGCTGGGCTTAAAACCACAACACAAGTATGGAAAGAGAAACAACCATGAACTAATTCTTATACCCTGTCATTCTCTACAAATGTACAGCTTCTAACAGTCTTAATGCTTTTAAATAAAGCTCTATATATGTGGAGACAGGTGAAAAGGAGGGGGAACAAGATTCAGTTCATGATCTGGAGCTGGAACTGAATTTTTCCTGTCCTGTGTGCCATATTGTTAACTAGCTTAGTACATTAAAAAATAAGAAAAAAATATTCAAAACTTACTTTTTATTTTATAATATAGCTGCTATAAATTGTATTTTTGGTGGATTTAATTAAAAATCTAAATTTTGTCCCACCACCCTCTGCAAATGACTTAAAACATTTAAAAAATATAATTTAAATGACGTCATTTACATGTAACAGACTGAAAAATCTAGTTCAAGAATATTTAATAATCTTTTACTGTCTTACAGCTTCCTGGAAAGGTTGTTGATTCACAAATGCTATGGATCCATAGCAGGATGCACCTCAGTGCATTTCATTGTTTCTCAAATTATCTTTGAAATAAAGAACATAAGTCAAAAACATGATCCTATAAATGTGACAGCTAAATACAGAATCCTTAAGGCTGTAAAAGACCTGTAAGATCATTGAGTCCAAATGTAATCCCAGCACCATGTTCAACCCTATTCCCAAGTGCCACATCCACACAGCTTCTGAGCACTGTAAAGTGGTAACATTTCTGACCTCAGAATAAAGACAAACACTAAATCTTTATCAAGATATTTGCTTTCAATTATTCTCATATTAGAGTGCTTCCAAAGAAATCTGGATAGCATCCAAATAGTTTGGGATCACTTATTTTCTTTGAAAAGGATTTTAATATGATGTTGATCATAGACACACCCATCTTCTTTTGCTTCAAATATGTGACAGCAGTGAAACCCTTTTTTTTTCATGCCAGCCAGCTGCAGCACCTGCTCTTGTGTTCACTTTTCATATTTCACTCGAGATTTGAAGCTTTGTATAACAGGGCACGTTAGCTAATTGTAGTCTTCGTACTTAAGCTTTCATCTTCACAACACAGAATATAAAATGGAGAATGGTGCTGAATCCTCTGCTCAGGAGTATCAGTGAAAATACTGCACATATGAGGGGGTTTTTGTCCCATATCACTCTAGAACTGCCTTAGAAATTCTGGATATAAATGATGGAAAAGCCCCAACAAATTATTCTGTAAACAAAAAGACAAATCATACTTATTTGTTGCTGGGTAATGTCATACATAATAATTCACTAATTTATTTTTTTTTTCAGCATGTCCAAAACAACTGATCCTCAGAAGCTGTGTTTAGTCAAAAAAAGTAACATCAGGATATGACAGTGGAAGCTTCAGAGAATAAGAGAGATGTTCAATCACCACTCAGCTGTGAGATGCTCTCCAGCGACAAGTGGTGCCAAAGTAAAACCGTGGATAGGAACTTTATTCATGATTTCAAGGGAGAAAACAATCCTCAGAGTGATTTAAAAATGAAACAATGTAGTCTGAATACTTTTTATCTTATTCATGTTTCTATTTTTGTTTCTAATCTTTGCATGTTTCTGCATCAGATATTAGAAGGATTTTTGTGTGTATGTGAAATCTACACCTTAAATGACATTAAGGTGAAACAAAAGCCCATCTATTTTTGGTAATATAAGGCAGAAATTATTTCCTTATTCACTTCCAATATGAAATTTGCACTGAACCTAGTTGTGCCTACACAAAGCATTAGAAAATCTCATATGGCATTTTCGTAACATTTTCATAATCCTTTCATAATTATTTTTAAGCACTTGCTTGAAAAATCCACACATCTTCACTGAAAGAAAATGAGTGGGAGAAACAGATTTCTTCCTTTTTATAGCACAGACTAATACCTTCCTCATACCACTTTTAAACACCTCATTGGTGAAGAGCACATCATGAGAGATTAAAACACAGGATAAAGACACAAACTGACATGTTGGAAGAGGGAACAGATGGTGACATGCCAACATTACTGGTAGGAACAAGAAATCCAGAAGAGGAAGCAACAATGCAGGGCACAGGAACAGCACCAGATGAAATTTTTCTTCTCTGCAGCTTTAAAGACTATTACTTGCCTGGATCAAGGACTTGTGCCACCAGTGGCTTTGACAAGAAACATATGGATGCATTTTACAATGGTGTGAGGATGCGATTCTGGTATTATTAGATCAGTCGACAGCATTCCCCCAGGCAGTGGGCATATTGTGAGCATAATGGTATTAATTCTACTTCATTTGCTACAGCTTAGTTGTTTCCTTTGCATCAAAATCCTTATAATGAAAGGAGAGAGGTCAGAAAGTTTTCCAGTGTACTGAAAGTCCACTGTAAGCCATTTGGGTGCACATTCCTAAATCACTGTTACAAAGAAGTTATTAAAAACAACAGGTAACACACTGGTTTTTGAATACTTGTGCAGTTGAAGGATTGTTCATGAATGGAAGCTTGAATGGGAAGAATCTAATCACATACATGGAGTATGAAGGATTGGTTTGGTAACAAAATCAAATCTCATTCTAAAAATCACATAAGTGAAAAACAGATATTTCACCTATTTATAGTCACTAGACAAAGGGATTCTGAACTCCCTTCAACCTTTCCCTTTCTGAGCTACATCTTTTTCTTAACCGAAAAGGATTTTTGCACTCAAAAAATCTATAATGCCTGCTGTGTACAGAGTTTGTAAAGATTTCTAATGAGCACAAACTCTTAAAACCCCTCTTCTTTTTTTAGATAAACATATTTGATCTTTCTAGTCATTATCATTTTAACTTGCAAAGTGACATTATGCCAAAAAGAAGGAATTCATAAATTAGTTCCAATTTAGAAAGTTTTCTTGTCATTGTATAAATGACAGATCTTTAAAAAGACGACTTAAAATGAAATGCAATAAAAAAAATTCACTTTTGTGTCAGGTTTTTCTTTTCTCTCTCTCTTTTTTTTAAGACTGAGAGAAAAAAACAATGTGCTATCAAAAAAGAAATGCGTGGTACAAAAAAATCATAAATGTGCATGGACAGGAAACTCTTAAATTCTCAGATTGTTCTAGAAAAGTTAAATTTTGTTTGGACAGTAGCAAAATAAAATGCAAGCAGAAAACATTTGCAAAGTTAAATTCACTTTTCAGCAGAAATTAATAAAGCAGGATTCACATCCTGCTTCTTATTTCAAACCCTTCTGGTGGCTGAAGCTATTGATGTTTGGGATGCAAACCTGTTTTTCCAAAGCCAGCTATAAGTTTACTAATTATGTTACTAAGCCAACATCACACTCACATATTTTGTTTTTATTCTATTTAAGGACTGCAGAATTTAGACACAGAGTTGGGTTTGACTTTCAAATAGCTTTAATGTTTTGGAGCACTTGACTTAAATTCTTTGAGCAGAGTGTATTTCTGTTATGGATTGGTGATAGAAAAAGATTGTGAGCACAAGTGATGTCAAGGTGACAAACAGACCAGAAGCTGATAGAAGATTTCCCTCAGTGAAGGGGAGAAAACAAAATTAGGGTTGTGTGTGAAGTTATTTTACACCAGGAAAGGGCAGCATTTGGGTGAGACACCACTCCAGGCAGTGACCACAGAAAACTCCAGGCTCCTGTAAGTGATTCTTCAGTGGATTCATTACTTCAGCTTGTCCTCAGCCTATAAAGGGATTTATCAGGGGCCCTACATGCCTGTTCTGGACTTATGGTTGGCAAATTCATCAAAATACCTATCAATGTCCTGCAATGGAGCAACTTAACCACACAACCATTGTCCTATAGGAAATAATTTCCTGACATCATTTTGTTTCTTGCTAACTGTCTAGAGTTACACACAGTTCTTTCACTCTAAGGTCTACCTGGCATCATAACATTTACTTCTCTTTTTAGTAAGTACATGTTTGGTTCTGTAATACTGAGATTTTACTGTTCTGCTTTTTCGTTTCTGGGTGTCCTTTCTGAAAGTTTAATAACTTCCAAACAAATAATTAAAATTAAGTTAATGGGAGCTCTGATTAATCCCTCAGGTTTGAGAATTCACTTCTTAGTGAGATTTTATTGCTATTTTTAGCTTCAAGTTTTAGACAAAAGAATTTTAGATGGGAGATAGCCACTTTTTTCACTCAAGAAATCATGGGACTGTCTTATATAGCCTGCATCATCACACTTTGTGAAAGGCAAATAAATTAATTTCTGAGATATTTTCACTTTTGGCAGCTCAGTAGAAGCTTCAGTTGAAAAGCAAGTATTTAGGCAGCTTAATGATAGCAATGTGCAGGTTAAAAAGTACACCTGTCAGATACAATAAAATACTCTGGTGTTTGTATCACAGGTAGGAACACAGAGCTGAGAGAAAACCACTTGATGTGTATATCTACTGCCCTAGTGCTGGCCATTTTAACAGAATCTATTATTTCTGAGGCAATAGTGATTGCAGGACACAACTTACAAACCTCCTTCCCTAGTGGCACAGAATATGTTTTTCAATACCTTATTTTTTGTGAGAAAGTTGAACATAAAGATTTTCTGGATGTAGTGCCAAACTGTATTTCAGAGAGTCATGAAAAATCGGTCATTCCTGAGGTGCATTTCTCCTAAGTGGCTCTTGGCTACCAGCAGGTTCCCTGGTTACTTTGTCCAAAGGCAGAGGATCGTGGCAGGTGTGGCCTTGAAGCACACATTCCCTTTTCAGCACTGGATGTGCAAGGGAAGACCCCCAGGACTGGACAGGAACATCACCCATTTACTGGGTCAGCATCCAGTAAAAGTCAATTCAATTATTTGAACAGAATATTTCTGATGTGTCAAGCAACTAGCCTTATTTCAGGGAGGAAATTTGGATCTGAGTCTATGCAGTACAATTTCAAGGTACTGAAGCTGTAGCTGATAGAAACCTCAGCATGATTAGAATGATTTGTTATCTCCACTTGCAAACTTTTCTGTTTTTCATTTTTACTTCTGTAGTAGACCTCCTTTTACTACTTTAATGCCTACATTTAAGGCAGAAAGTGAAATTATATTTAGGGTAATGTTTTAGTGTCTGTTTCACAATGGTTTTTATTGAAGCTGTAAAGCACTTGCATGCATAGAGAAAAGAAGATGCATTTTAGAAATAAAACTATTAAGTAACATTATCTTGCCGTGGATCATTCCCACTGGGATAGAAGAACCATTTGAAAAGCATAACTGAATTCAGTTGAAATATGATAAATTTTTATCTCCATCTTACCTACCTTTTCAGCACTGCATGCTGATAAAAAAGTAATGAAACCACAAGTGTTTATGTTTAGAAGCTTTTGTCTGATCATATGTTGTACAATACCTTCATATTTTCCCTCTACTACATGAAGTAAAGAATAACTTGAGTATAACAGCTTCCTCCTGGAGAGGAGGATGAACATATATGTTTCCATATCTAATTACCAATACACGGTCCACCAGAGCAACCAATGTCACAAATGGATGAAGATATGAAGAGAGGTGAAAGCATGCCTTTGCATAGCATGGCAAGAACAAACGGTCTCCAGGTAACAAACTGAAATGGCTGCTTCTATCTGGCACAAAGTCACAGAAATACATATCCAAAGCAAAGTTTACAGAGACATCTTCATCACCATTTTTCTGGAGGTCAAACCCTAAGTACTGCATATATCTTCTTTTGGGAAAGCAGACTCTGACAGAGACCATAGAAATATGCATCTTGAAAATATTGTTTGCTGCTTCTTTCCAAAGAAGATAGAAACAGTCTCATTTAATGACTAAATATAGCTATAATAAATTCAATAAAAACATAAGTAAAATATTATGAATAAAAATATTACCAAATAGTTAAATTATTGTGTATTTCTGAAGTACAGGCCCCTTATCCATTCTGTAAGTCACTGGATCTATGCAGACAAGAGATCAAAAATGCCTTTTGAAGTATATTGGTTCTCCTACCACCCTTATGAACACTGTCTCATTCAGAAAAGTAATATTAAAACCTGAGTACACAGTAGGGAAGCACCATCTCTGCTTTGCAGATGGCCAGCTGAGACATGAAAAAATTAAGTGATTTTTCCAATGTCAAGCAAGAAACCTGCATCAGAATGGAGAAAATCTAGGCCTTCTGAGTCTTGGCTGATTTCCTGAACAATCAAACTATTCTTCTGTTCTGGCATGAATAAATCTCTGCTTGCAGATCGGATTGGTGAAAGCGTCAGTTCCTCATGGGATGAAAAACAAGAAAGAGGAGAACTATCTGACATGGTACAATATACTCTGTACAGCAGTTTCCTTCTCCAAAATTATACCCCGAAATCTCAAACAACACAGTAATTAAAAAATAAAGGCAAAAAATATTAAGTATCTTAGACAAAGAGAAAAAAGATGTTTCAACTGAGGCATGAAAATAAATGTAGATAATAATTATCACTTATGTAATGCTTTTTATCTTCAAGATGCTGTATAAATATTACTTCTAAAATTCTCACAACACCTCAGGAGGTGGAAAAATATTAAGCATAATGTAACAAGTTATATCCTCATATGATTTAAAGCAATATTCATTCTAGAAAATCAAGTTTAAAAGATTGGGAGGCTAAAAGAGTTGGTTTAAAGCATCTGAGCTGACCACAGTCTGCAGAAAAACCTCTGCTGCCACCTGAGAGGACTGTGGTTCTCACAGGCATACATGAGTCAGCTTTAATTAATCCAGTTCAGACTCAGCACAGGCTGGGCAGCCAGGGTTCAGCAAGACTACACAGCCTAGCCTGGACTGCAGGCAAATCCTGCAGGGCAGCTCTGCTGGATTGCAGGCACTGGGGTGGGGTCACTCACAGGCTATGAGCTGGCTCATTAGAAACTCAGCACCTTCTACAAAAGGCCATCCTACAGCTAGAAGTGGCACAGGCACATCCAAGGCTGGGATGTAGAGCTGCCTCCAAAGTTTTCTCCTTTGGCTCAAAGGCAGGAAAGCAGGCACACACCAAGAGGCTGTTTTACACATGATGGAGCTGCAGTGGAGATGGAGCTTTTCCACCTGCCCAGCCTGCCAAAATAATGTAAAAGGGCAAAAGGGAAGGTGGTAAGTCTAATCAAAGACAATGTTTTGAGCTGAATAAAACACTTAACTGTATGGAAAATTCCATTAGGTTGATTAGATACTTGCCTTAGGGCCCTCTTAAAACAGCTGTTAAAAAAAATAAAGATAGCTATTGCCACGCGGCTTAAAAATATTGGAAAAGCAGGAAATGGAGCTTATTAGAGCTCAAATTAGATCCAAGATTTATATGAAGAACAATTGGCTTCTTTAAAAGGCCTGCTTAATCCCTAGATGGTTTTTATTGTTTCTATTATTATTATTTATTTATACAGTGCCATAGGTATCCATGGCACTTTACAGACAAATAAAAGAAAACAAGGGTCCTCCCCCAGAGAGTTTACAGTACCTGATCCAGCAAAGAGTTAAGTACACAAGTAACTTCATTTGCAGGACTAACCTCCCTTGGAACCAATGAGATTTTTCAAAAAATCAATTTATTGACATAATTATCTCTTCCAGGTCAGACCCTCTCATCTCAGACATTCAGTCTGAAGCCACAGGTGAAGAACCCAGTTCATGGGAATAACTACTTGAGCTGGGCACTAACTTCTGCTCAACAAACCTTACAGTAGGATTTAGTTCCAGGAAAAGATTTTGCTCCATGACAAAGATAAGCCAAAGCAAAGAAGGAGGGAAGCTAAGCAGTTTTTGTTCTGGTAAGTTGGCTTCAGTGAAAGTCTTTTACTAGTATTTGTAATACTTTCTCAATTGAGACAGAAAAATTATTCAGTGATTGAGAAACAGCTCCACAACACGGCTTGGTGCTCACCAGGGAAACTGGATGATTGTTGTGTTCTTCCTGACTGCACCCCAGAGTGACAGGGCTGGCTCTCAGGGACAATTGGCCAGAGCTCTCTGCCTGCCCTCTGAGGCTGCTGGATGGGATGGAACCCTACAGCACGAGCATTACACCTCAGGTGCAAACTCTGATAACATTCTGTGGGAGTGAGCCCTTTCTTACCTTGCAAAAGCACTTCTGGTTCCTGTCAACCCCCACTATTCTGTTGTGTTTTGTCTGGAACATGAGGGGATCCTGTTCTGCTCCTTTCTGTCCTGATGCCCCTATTTCTGTGAATGGAAAATTGGAGCTACCTCAAGCCACTTCTCTTTTGGAGAATAGTAATGACTACTCCAAATGTGCAACCCTATTTGCCTGCATATAAACTTTTAATAATGTTCATTAAATTTTATTAGAATTGTTCGTGCAGCCAGATCAGGGTTACAAATTAAAACCTCAACCCTGCAGACACTTATGGAGCTTTATTCATGTAACCAAAAGGAAAAATTTCTCTTCCTATACTCACACACTTAAACTGAATCTGAAATGTAAATATAGCGCTATTTATTTTCTTATCCTCTGGCATTAAGGATAAAACATGCAGGCAGGAGACAAATTATATGTTACTGATGTTTAAAAAACCAAAACAACTCCACAACCTTTTTGTAACTGCATTTAAAAAAAAATCATGTGGAAAAAAATTCTGTTGCAATAGACTTGGAAAAGTCAATGAAAAAAGAGAACTATGACTGAAGGTGCATAATGATACACAGAAGTGCTGGCCAGAGGAGCCACTGAAGTCTCTAGAAGTGTTGCAAGGAACTTCATGGGCAAAAGGATCAGATCAAATCAGAGCCTGATACAAGAACCCAGTGAAGCTGGAACAAATTTTCCCATTGATATGCTTTGAATCAGATGCAGTGAAGAACAAACTGCAGGATTGCAGGTAAAGCAGCAGCCATAAAACCCAGAAAGAGTTTTTAAAGAGAGAGAGAAGACATAAGAGAAGAGAGAGATGCCATAAAGCCAAGGTCAAACTTCATCACCAACACAAGTACGTGGGAGAATTATACCACTTTTAATGTTAAGTACAGCATTTATGATTATTTATTATTTACCTGGGAGCAAAAGGTAAATTAATACATTTATTTTAAAAAGCATGTTTTTATTCCATTGAGTAATTTCCTTTGAAAAAGAAACATGTTTCCTAAACCCATTAGCAGTTAAACCTGATTTTTTTTGTTGCTGTTGCATATGATTATTCACGCATAATTTGACTTCATCTGATTCCTTGTTTACATTTTTTTT
>VWYI01012618.1:0-13037 GCA_013399455.1 Anthoscopus minutus | reverse complement strand
TGGTGGCTTAGCTTAACCCGGCCCGGCCCCGGCTTTGGCCCCGGCCCGGCCGGGCCCAGGTCGGGCCGGGCTTCCCCTCACTCACAGCTCTGTCACCTTCAGCCGCCGGAAACCCAAGAGAGCAAGTTCAGAGTTTCCCGGGCTTCACAATGGTATTCACGGGGGTGGAACCCGACTCTGAATGGCTTATAAAGCTGTCAGTTCTCAGAACTGGACAGTCACTGGCTATCTCTGAAACTCCCAAGCGTCTCTCTCAAGAGAACCATTTCCGGGGATGTTTTACTTCCTTCTTTTCCAATACCAACTAAGGTTAAAACCAGCACAACACCTTGACTAAAAGCAGAGTGACTGTAAATAGCTGCATTTAATAAGAAGACATAAACAAACTCTGACAGATTCAGTACAGCTCAGTAATTTTCCATGATGGCCCCTGGGAATATGACACTGAAATTGAAAAAATACTGCAAGCAGCTCAAGCTTGCTTCTAGCTCTTTATTTCAGTTTCTATGGCAACAATCCATTGCCTGAGAGATGCCATTATAAGTTGAAGTAATCTTAAAAAGGTGATTGCTTAACGTTCACAGTCTGCTCAGTCTTCACTGATACAAAACCGGAATTGACGGGAAACTAAAAACAATTGAAACACTAAAAATTGCAGCCTGGCTTTATGAACATTGTCACTCTGTGTTTAGTCATTTCGGTAATAACACTGTCCTTCAATAAACTTCATAGGTCCACCAATACCATTATAAATCTAAGCAGATGATAATCACTCAGAATACAAAAAACAGGAAAGATTCATTTTTTACCATTGTATAACTGAAAACTTAGTACGCCTTGAAAATATCATATCCTTTTATAGAAGTAAAGGAATGACCTTACCCTTTACTATATGAAAAGTTACGTGTTTCATCCATGTCCCTGCTTCTCCTGTACATAAATCTAGCACTACTTAGTACCACACTCATGATTATGTGCCCAAGATATAGCTGTGTTTTACCTAAAGCAGCTATTAATTTTTTTTTCTAATTAGCAATTTTACATGCTAAATCTTGACTATTTCTCTCATCAAATGAACTGTTACAAGCAACGTTGAAAATTAAACTATTAAATAAACACTAGCAAGACAAAAATGTAAAGTATGTAACATACAAATATATTAAATCTATTTGCCATATTTTTAGTTGTAATTTTCCAGTATAGCATAGGCCTTGGACATATGAGAGAGAATTTAATGAAAACATTATTTTCAAACTAATAAAAATAGCAGAAAAATGAAAGTAATCGAGAAACCAACTGAGTCAGATGACTGCACTTTTCTACTCAAATTTCTAGAACTGCAACTACATATTCTGGTTACCTAAACCCTTCAAAATATTGCATGAACAAGTACTCCACTGTCTTCTTGTCCATTCCAGCCTGTGCTCTCTACTTCAGCTACTATGGTAAGTACTCTGACCTGAATTCTCCACTTTCTGCTCACTTTCTCACTGTCCGCTCCCTTTAAATCTCATGTTCCAGCCTTTTGCATCAGCCAAGTGTCAGTCTCTTCTCACTCCAGCCACCTCTTCTTTGCAGCAGAGTCTGTGACATCCCTCAAACATCAATCTCTGTCTCTCATACCCTCTAGACATTTGCATTCCTATTTCATATTCTCCTTCTATCAACTCTCAAAACTCCATTCTTCCCCACTGAGATTTTCACTAAAAACTGTCTTTTCATTTGCTATTCTTCTCAGAGTATTTTTGTTCTGACAACCCAGTTCTTCATACATCTTCATAACATCCCCACTTGCCAGCTTGAGTCTTCCCACATCAACTGATCACATGCCCTGGCATCTTCTCTTTTTTCCACCGGTACACTGACCACAAGGTTCATACTTCCATCCCAGTTTCAACACTACTCCTGTCATTTTTAGCTTTCACCTCTTCGTCAGCTCTAGTTGCCATCCCCTAGCTAATTCCTCTTCCATAGGACTCTCACAGCAACACAACATTTGCTGAAAGCCAAGAGAAGCAGGGTCTCTGCATTCAGTTTCAATACTGCTAGCATTCTGGGGACTTTCAGGACTCATTATTAAACTCAAATTCAAAACTGTCCAAACTTTAAAAAAAGTAAAAATTCAGCCCTAAACAGATATCTGCCACGTGAGTTTTCACGCCACATAATAGGAAAACACAAACTTTTTTTTTAACAAAAATTATAAAAAAATTAAAAACATGCTTTTAAAATTGAATGGGTCAGACAAGCAAAAAAAAAGGCAAAACCCATATATAGTAAACAAAACCCCAAAACAATCATAATGTGATGTGTGCATGTGAATGAACAGACAATACAATTAAAAATTCTAACTTATCTTCAGGTTAAGCCACAAAAGCTAACACAATCTTAATTCTATACCTTTGTATGTATGAGTTTTCCAAATGGCAACATAAAGGGTGAGCATATATAGTACATAAAATTATTATTAAAATTTTCTAATCTAAAGATTGAAAATAGCAAAGCATAGATTCTTCCTCAGTACCCATGTAAATCATGTACATTTAAATCAGATAAAGAGAACTGTAAAATTAAGACTTATTCTTTTAGTATGTAATACATACAAAATCCTAAAGATCGATCAATAGATGCCCAACATACACTGTCCTTCTACTGCCCCTAAATCTTGTTATTAATGTTACCTTTCTTCTTTATCCAAAGTTTTCTTCTCTGCAGAACTAATCTTTTTTGGTGGTACAGGAGGCGTCACCTTCCTGCATATCTCCTCAATTATACATTTATTCAATCTGCTCTGTACAGCAGCTTTCAGTAAAATTCTTTCTACTGCCGTCATTCCATCTCCATGAGAGTATCTTGGAATTTCTGGGTGGATTAAAACATCCACATCATCCAGCCATGGGGGATAGTAAGAGTTTTGTTTTCCTGAGAGTTTGTGATGCAATTTAATCAGCAAAGACAGTATGCTTTCTTTGACTTCTAGAATGGCTGTGGTTAATTGTGGAGTTGCACCAGGTGCTGACCATTTCATTGACGTTTTGGGCCGAACCACCTGATTTGCCTCGCTGGTGTTCCGATTGATGATCTCCTGAAACTTCTTTCTACGTTCTGCGACCAAACTGAACACTTGAGCTGTCCCTGAGTTCTTGGGAAAAAAATACCATGATTAGTTTTGAAAAATACAAGTATAAACAACACATATTTCTAAAACTATGGGAAATATTTGAAGCTAGGAAGAAAAGCATGAAACCTAAAGATTCTTCACTCCCAAAATGTATTGAAAATTAGTATAGCAAAATACTAAACTTACATATTGTATTTTCGTAGAAGTCTGTTTTATATAACTACATAAAAAGTCAAGTACCAAAGGAAAATATCCATACCAAAACAACTAACAACTGGTTTTACTGTAGTCTAACATACAATTCTATTATCCAAATAATATTTCCTTAGTTTTTCTAGAATAGTAATAATTTTAGTATCTTTATGTCACTTAAATGCTTTTATTCAAGTCTACTGAGCACTTTTATATAATGTTACTCATTATGACACACAGCTGAATACAGGTGAGCCCCATGGACATTGTGCATTTTATCTGGAGTTATTAGGTAACATCCAGAAGCCACATATTCCTGTTTGCCAGCAGAACTTGCTATCCAGGGCATGTGAGCATATGAGTACAGTTACATTAATGACAGAGCATATTTAGATCTGTCTTATACTACTCTTGCTTGCAGTACCAAATTAAAGAAACATATACCGAATCCACAGCAGAAAAACATTTCTTCAAGGTTTTGAACATGAAATTCAGCACACTAACGTCTTACCCTCACCTCCTCAGAAGGCTGGGCAATTAAGAGATATGAAATACAAAAATGGAGTTCTGACCATCATCTCATCTACCTCCTTTTTGTTTTAATCTATTTCATGCCATCTCCCTACTTTAGATTTTGTCTATTTTTCTGACATGAACATGCAAAAGAAATATCCATTGTATTTTGCTACATCTGACACACAGTAATCTGAAGGGCTGTACACAACAGATACAAAGCAATACTGACACAGAGATTGTATCATCCACTGGCTATAAATCTTTCAGGATCCCACCATTTACATACCCTTTTGTTTTCACAACAGCAACAACAACAAATTGCTATTAATCATTTCAAAAACACTTTCAATTACCTAGACTAAAGAAAGCTAAGACTATTCTACATTATTAAATGTTAGTAGTATCTTGGCAAGATCAAACAGGCCTAAACACAAAGCTCAAGCAGTAAGCTACCAACAGCATTTTATATTTGATAGAAAGCTTTTATTTCCAAATACATATTAAAAATGTAAAGGCATTTCATTGCTTAAAAGTCTACCACTCAAGATTACCATCCAGAACATGAAAAATGCATGAGCCCGTATAATATGAATTAAAAGGAAATTCAGGAAAATTAGAAGATTCCACTGAGCGTTAAGGTGAGCACAATTAAAGCACATTGCTAGTTAATTGCTTAGGAGAACAAACTGCACACAGAGCTACCTCTCTCTGGAGGCTCTTCCGCCTTGAACTCTGGTAGATTGAGGACAAAAAAAGTCATTAAATATATAATTTGGATGGAGGCATCATTTGAAATAACTTCTATTTCTGCTATCAGTACATAAAGGAAAAATAACTGAAGGAAAAAATATCCAAAGGAATTAATAAAAACTGTTACAAAACTAACAAAAACGTCAACACAGGCAACAACTCAAACTAACCTAGAGAATCCAGTATTTGTATCTACTTACTTGTGATGAAGCTAAACCATCAGAACTTGTACTTGCAGGTGGTTCTCTCTTCACCTCAGGAGCAGTTTCTGGTACTCTTACTCGGACGTAGTTAATGAAGTGACGCATGTTAGAAACCAAGTTACTACCTGGAAACCAACTATCATGGCAACGCTCCTGTCCACCTGCAGATTCCTAAAACAATTAAGAAAACCCTGATATACTTTCTCTTACATATTGAAATCATTTGTGCTGGTTTTGTAACTGTATTACAGAGGCCATAATATCCCCGTGAGATAGCAACAGTATGTTGAATATTATGTACCTCAACAAACCTAATGTACCTCTTAAATATTTTGATAAGTGATGTGAGGACCTCAGGTGAACACAGATAAATCCATAGGTCTAAGTGTTTTATTTTAATATAATCAAATACAACCATTAGTGCTACCTAGTAGAAGTAAAAGGAACTCCAGAGAGTAATCCAAAACTGTACAATCTAAGATTAATATAAAAAATCAGAACCATACCGAAGTCAGTCTCTGGAAAAAAAGTGGCAAATTTTTAGTCAAAAAGCATTGTTGATCAGTTTAAAAAATTATGGTAATAAAAGGGAATCTAGAATCACAAAAATAATGGTTCTTTATATTCAAATATCATTAAAAGTTGAATTAGAATTCTGACCAATTCACATATTTTAGAAGATACAGATCTGTAGCAATAAAATGCTCAGTGATAAGGCTTTCAGTTGAAAATTAAGAGATTTTAAGACTCAATGATTTAATTTTTTTTCACAATTTCTAATACTAGTTTACTGAGTAGTAAAGATCTAATCAATCTGTCCTGTCAGACTACATATACAGAAACTGCTGAAAAACATAAGATATCATACCTTTCCTCACAACAGTATGTTTTCATTAGTTGTTCCCTATATATGTTATTCTAACTACTATGGTAAAATCTAATTTAAAGAATACTGAATCATTAAAATACCTTTGTACTTTGAAGAAAACGATGGTATTTATTCTTACCTCTTCATCTGACTCTTGTTCAGGAGAGTTTTCCAACCCCAGCTCAATCAAATATAAAACCATGCAAAGCACATGCTCTGATAAATTCTGATGATCCATTAATATCTATGTAGGAAAAGAGACACATCATAGAAGATTAAGGTTTCGGTACATCTAAACTTAAAATGAGAGTGTTCTGGATAAATCACTTTGGACTCTTCAGTTTTTGTGGATTTTTTTTTTAATTTGATTAAAAAATTATTTCCATGTTTAGAAAAAGCCTAAACTTTGATCATCACCACAAACACAAAATTTGATTTTATGTCTTTCCAGTCAAACAAATTTGTACCATAAAGCTATTACTATTCAAGTTCTGATTTACTTTAATACCAGAGTGACAGGTACAGTTGCATAGACACCACAACTGCCACTTACATGCAAAAAGCTGCTCTAAGCCTTCCCTCCTCCACTTTTCATGTGATCAATTACCAAAGACCTCCCAAGGTCCTAGTCCTGTAAGCAATGCCAGCATAACTGGGAATACCACAAAGGCTAACATCAATTTCGCAACCACCTTCACATTCTTTTTTAGTTACAAATAATAAACAACCTTATCTTTAAATTAATAATTGCCCATATCTTTCTTCTAACACAGTTTTCAATGCACTGAGAGGAAGAACCAGTACTGCTAAAATTAAAAACCAGGACAACTTTTCTCTTGAGAATATTGTGAATTAAAGGAAAGAAAATGGCAAAAAAAAATCAAGTTACCAAAAAAGTATGTGAGAAAATACATTTAAAATTTCGTTGTAGACAGGCTACTACACAAACTAGTATTTTCAGAATGTAGCCTAGTAAAATTTTAAATATGACTTGGTTTTGAATGTATGAATTTTCTAGGTAGATAAAGTCATTGGAAACATCAGAGACAAAGTTCTTAAAAATAATATTGTTTTACAACAGCTTTTCTAAAAAGTGACTGATGAGCTGATTTAATCAAGCCCAACCAAACCTGATATGATAGAAGTTATTTAATTAAAAAGGGGACTCAGTATTCTGTTACTATGAAGAGCATGTGTAATTGCACCAGTTGGAATGAAAATTTCTATTGACCAATGCTTCTGAAAAGTAAAATCACCAAATACAGTTTACTGTTCTTCCACAGGAAGTCCCACAAACCAAGAGATATAATAAAGGCCGTCATGAATTGGCAAAATTTCACAAAGAGAGCAGGCATTATTTAAGCCAACCCACAGAATCAACCACTATGTATTTTCCACTATCCATAAATCTGGTAGGAAAGTATTTGGTATTCCAGCCAAAACAGCAACCCAGTAATGTCTAAGATGCTCAAGATTTAAGCCCTTGAAGGTGCTTAACGGAATAAAAGGAAAAGTGGTCAAAGATGCCCAAGCCAGACAGTAAAAGATGATGGATTCCTTCCCTATATTCTATATTTTTGCTCCATGTCAAAACATTATTTATCTTCTATGTAGTCTCAAGCTCTCCTTCACCAGTCTTCCTGTAGTACAACACAGATTTTTTATTCAACAGAAATTTAACAGTGAAACAAAATATGAGTTTTAGGAAAGTTGGGAGCACTTAAAAGAGCACAAAAGGAAAACTCTGACGAGGGAAAAACACTGCTCAAACAAAGCAGTTTTTATAGTTCTTCATCTGCCTCTGCAGCACACTGCTTTGAAAACACATTTTATGTACAGATTCAAAGTTCATTTTCTGATGAATGGACTCTTCAAAAAGGATGTGCTTCTCTTGAAGACAGCAGCCAACTATCGAAGATAAAACCAAACATGGCTTAAAGGCACCAATTAGCCCTGAAAAACAGTTACTATAACATTATCAAAAGCCAGGATGTATTTGGGAATGATGTTAGAAACCACTGCAGTTATGAGACTTAATTGACATTGAGGATTTAATGCCATTAAAGTTGCGTATTTTTGAACAGGTACTGCTGATGCCTCAGGAGCCAGAGAAACATCACTCATTCCCCTGTGCTCCCTGAAACTATCATGGAAAAACAATCTGAATGGCAACTCTGATGGTTAATACAGTGTTCCTCAAAGTAGAACAGGATCTTTTATGCACTTGAGTACTGACTTAGTGTGTGTATGCATGAAACAATCATTCATTAAATAATCAAAGTGGTAGGAAAAAAAAACTTGCACTTGACTTGAAAAATAAAACAAAACCAAGCAAAAAAAAAGCCATATAAAATTGAACGTGACTACTCCAAATAAACTTAAAAAAATCATGCTTCTAAGACCTTACTTCTGCAAAAAACGTGGAAGCAAAATGATGCACTTAATGAGAACCACAACTGTACCTTGTAAAGAAGTGTGAAGAGCACAATGTGCAGGGTTTTACAGTGCAAAAGCTTTATGAGACCTCTGTAACTTGGGTGTAGTGGTGTTCTCTTCTTGTAAGGAGGCCATGGGTTTCCAGGGAATTTGCCACTTTGCTTTAAACTGTTGAAACAAATGTTGAATGATGAAACTACTGTTAAACACTGCAATAATGTAGAAACCTTTCACTGCTATAGATAAACTTTGCTGTGTATACCTAAATGTAAATTAAATAGATAACACTCCTTCCAGTAAGTTGTAAATGTCTAAACAGTATCTTTCATTAAGTATTTAACCTGTAATGACATTCACTACTTTGTCTGTGGCCCTTCAGATGTATTTTTAAACATTTATGGAAGAGTAACAGATTACGAGAACCAAAACTCTAATATTGCTTGTAAATTTATAGACTATTTACTCAAGAACAAATCTGGGGCTTGAAAACACTGATAAAGTGACTAGCATTACCAGGCAGTGAAAACAAAAAATTTGTTGTGGAAGGAGCAATAGTATGATGTTACATTTCTAAAAATGATCCAACTTACAATGCTGTGTATCTGTCCATTGCAGACTGCACATCTCTACGGTAAACTGTTCGAAGTATTACCATGACAGGGTCAAATTCCTTATCCCAGACTTCAGCTATTGTTTAAAAGAAATTACATGTTAACATTCTCTTTAAAGACCTTACCACTTATTTTAGATTCTCTTCTTAACTAGCTTTAATTATGTCACTTCTATTATATAATTTTTTCCTCGCAAACTATAGCAATTTATAATAATTCATACTAATAATACTTTCTATACTAATAATTACCATTATTTATTAAAATAGAAAATTTGCTTTTTGCAAAACTTTGATTGGTTTCAAAACAAAAAAACACTCTATTAAGCATCCCCAAACCATTATTTCTGTATGCTTCTTGTTTCGCTCTTTTTCATTTCCAAGAACATATGAATAAAGGTTTACAACATTATTTTTCACTTGGTACATAATAAACACAAACCTCTTGAAAGTAGGAAGTAAAGACTGTGGAGTTGTTAGGACGCAGATTTTATTGTACCATTAAGTGTAGTGAACAAAATTGCTGCAACAACACAATTTCTTGTTCAGTATCGAAAATGGTCACGCTTTGTATCAAATAATATCTGTGATCAATTCTTTACAAATATGCCTTTGTTTTATAACTAGTATTTATGCATTATTTCAGCATTAGAATCTTAGTTACATGTGTTTAATTTTAGCTCTAAAGTGACATCCAGAGTGGCTGTTTAGAGCAATCACAAACAGAAAAGTCTAAACAGTCTATAAAAATATCTCACCTGATGGCCATTTGTTTCCTATTTACAAATTACTAAAAAACAAAACTAAGCTCCAATCTACAGCCAAATGAAGACATTAATTCTATGAATTACTTTGAAGCATTTAACTCTTATAACACAAAAAAATGATGGCAAGATACAATGACCCCAAAATGAGGAAGAAACCCAGAGGATAAAGAATTTTAGCTCCACCAGCAGGCGTAACACAACACAAGTGCTTACAACATTCTTGTTTCACTCATTCATTCTGCCAAGTTTCCACAGGCAGAAATAAGCAGCTTTACCACATTTCTGAAATTAATTTTCCCCAGCCAGGAAGACAAGTGTCCATACTCATACACAGAGGTTTATCCTCTATATATTAACCCCTGCTAAGGCTAACAGTTCTACAAATACCCTCATAGACTGCTGTGCGAGAACACTTAGCAAAGTTTCCATTATGTATAAAATATGATCAGATTTAGCCTGCTGAAAAAAAAATTCTGGACAGAATTTAATATTGCAATATGAAACACACGAAGCTTGTTTGGGCTGCTAATGTATAATGAGAAAAAAGGATTGAGTGAGCCATACTGTGAATATCAGAAATGCACACAGAGCTCATCTTCAGCACACAAATTTACAGTGTGTAGAAAAAACCTGGCTTTGGTTTGGATTGGTTTTGGTTTTTTAAATGATGGTTAATGGAAGCAAAATCTAGGGATCTGTGAACATAAAGTAGATTCCACCCCCTCAAATTTAGGGAAACAAGGGATTACTGGGAATTGATCTGATCATGATTTGCTTTAACTGTGACAGGCCACAAACTACAATTCTTAAAAGCAAAGTGTTTGAGAACCTATATAGTTTTATGGAGAATACGAACACCTAAGAGGGTAAAGAAAGCCATGTCAGCTTTTATTCCTGCAGAAGATTTTTCAGCTTCTATTACTTTAAGAAAAAGAGAATCTGTATAGTGTTATAAATCACTTCATTATTCAATGCTATAGATGAAATACTTAAGACAGTTTGGAATAAATTGTTTACCTAAGTTAAAAAAAAACAAACCTACACACAAAAACCTCCAAACACTGTAATCTAGCATTAGATTCCACAAATATAAAGTGTTATAATTAAAAACAGCATAATCAATCTCTTTTTCCATCACACTGTGTTATGAAAAAGACCAGCATGTATAGAGGTCCAGAAACTGGACAGGACATAAGAAAATGTAGTTTACGTAACATTAAAATTAACTTATTTTAGATACATGGGTGTTAAGCTGCCTAGTTACACATTAAAGAACCAAGATGAATCAATTTCCAAAACTTTGGTTTCACAAAATTACTTCACTAGTTGTTAATCTGTATAAAAGAGCTTTATCGACACTTCAATCTCCCAGTACAAAAATTGGCAAACAAGTTATTACAAAACTAGTAGCTACATTAACCACCACTCCCCCCCCAAAAAATCCAAATGGTTTCAGAATTGCCAGACTCTAACCTTCCCCATTCTCAAGCAAGGTATGTGGTGGAGGAAGGAGTTAATCCCTCTTCAGCTTTGCCATTAGCCTGAAGCACAACCAGAGCACATGGAGCATTTCATATTTCTATACAGGCTTATCTGCTAAGTGACAGGACATAGTAATGGAACACTGAGTTCTTAAATTATTTCTCTCCTTTGATATACCAATGCTGTGTTGAGTCCAATTTAGATGACAAGCTGGTCAGGGAAAGAAACTTGTCATTTTCACACTGTATGCATTGTAGAATTACAGAACAATATTCTATAACAAGGCTAGCCTGAACTAGACCCTCACTACTGACTGCAAAAACTGTTACAGGACACTAATACAGCTAAGCAACATGAAATAAAGAATTATGTATCACAGTATCTTTGACAGTCAAAAGGTGGAGAAGTTCAAAGAAGGTATCTTTGCAATTACATTTCACCAGTGCAAGCAGTTCTAAACTCTGCTAAATATATATCAGGTTTATTTAAATCATATGAATAATTAAATATGCAGATCAGTAAAATACAAGTCAGATGATTTTTCATTCTCTGCTTTGCTTTCTGAGGGTACCTGATTAGTATAAGCTCATTTTAACTTTACATCAAAACCAATTTTTTAAAGACTACTGACAGTCTTTAGCAGTGCTCTTAAATATAAGCAGTGGACAATAAAGTTACATTTTGTGGGTTTTTGGTGGCAGTGGTAGGTTTGACTTTTTCATGGAGAGGATGAAGCGGAGTTTTCAATGCTGGTAGATTGGGTTTGCTTTTTTGGTTTTTTAAGGGAAAAAAACCACTACAACAATACCAAACAAACACTGGTTAGGCATCTTACCAGTAAGTATGTTGCAAGAGAACACTGATTACCATACCTTTAGGTGTATACATTCCTTGCTGCATGGAACCTCCAGGTTCAAAAACAGGGGCTTTAAAGTCAGCAACTGCTGACAGGACTGATTCAAAGCTTAAGCTTCCTGGAATAATACCACTTTTAGGATTAGGGTTTTCTGGAATGTAATGCTTATGTTAAGGAAAGCAAAGTAAATTTAGTCTCAAGACACGGAATTTCACTCCCCTCTTGATACTTGCAGTCAGTCATTTCAGACCACATCTCCGCAGTGCTCTGCGCTTACCACAAGAGGTCTGTATGCTCCAGCTGCTAAGAACAGTAACTGTTACTGAAGAAAACCTAAGCCTCCCAGCCAGAACACTACACTTTTTAAAAACTTGCTACATGTTTGGCTCAAGCTGTTAGTACTTAATGAGAAGGAAAAACCACTGCCTGTAGTGCATATAGTTTCTGTTATTGCCCTTATTTACACTTTGTCTCTTCTCATAGGGAGAATATTTTGCACTTACATCCAAGTCCAGAAAAAGCAACCAAATAGTTTAGGATCCATAAACACAATAAATAATTCTGCATCTTGGATTCCATAGTTCTCATTTTTGGTAGCAATACTTAACTGGCCTACTGACATTACCCTAAAACACAAGGAGCACTTACAAGGAAGTAATCTTTTGCTCAGTGATTAGTGATTGCTTATATAAATTATTTGCTTATTTTACATAGTTAAGTCATTCACTTAAGTGAATTGTTTTAAGTAATCACTTACTTAACATACTTGACTGAGTTACTAGATCACATCGTAATAATTAATAATTCTTATTATGCATTTGTTAGTCTCAATCTCATCCTTTCCTACCTTCATATTCCCAATATTCCTGTTCAATGCCTATCCCAGGATTGCAAGCTCTTCTATGCAACCACAACAAGCTGTTTAATTTGCCACACAGCCTAAGAATGATAGCAGGAAAACCTGCATATTTATAGTCAGCTGCCCAGGGACATGAACCCTGTGCCAGTGGAGAGGGACTCCTTAGTTTGCTGGTTTTCCCCATAATACATGCACTTCACTTTTAATGCCAAAGCAACATGCAGGACTGCTATTATTTGCATTTTCAACTATTTATAGCAAAAGCCAATATAATGTAGAATGCCTTCTTTTTATATTGGCATAAACTTGGCAAAAGTCAAAGGCTCAAATTCAGACAAACGTGACACTTGGCTAAATTTTTACAGCATCCTTGGAAA
>VWYI01012593.1:0-39066 GCA_013399455.1 Anthoscopus minutus | reverse complement strand
GGCCCTGCTACAGAAGGGCCACAGAGGGACTCAAAGTGAAATCGAGTCTGGAAAGTTTGAAGAGACTGTTGTGGTGAAGTGACCTCCCCATCAGCCCCACCTCTCCTTCTTTTTTATGGCCATCACATCAGAAGCAAGTGCCAAATTTAGAGCATTTGAGATTACATTTATAATCTGGAGAAAAGAGGTGTATCTTTTTAATTTTTAATTATTTTCTCTGTTGAAATTATGTAAAATAATCATCTAAACACAATCCCAAAATCTGGAAATTAAATTTATTCACTGAAGAAGAAAGTGAGTGTGTTTGGAGCCTTAGTACTTCATGGTATTTCAGCTGATGAACTTCCACTGTGAAGGTAAACTAGAATGACACTAAAATTCCCAATGAGCTGATTTCACATGCATACATATTGACATAAATCCTAATGTTTAAATCCTGTTTTGATGGAATTAGTATGCTGAAGTGTGTAGGTATGTGTACAGGTTACATGCTATATCTTGCCTGTCACATTATGCCAGTCCCTGAATTTAACTGCCTTTAAATCTGAAGACTCTAAAGGATATATAATGCTCTCTGTTCATTTAGAAAATATGAAATGGCAAGAGAGGATGAGCTTTTTAACCGTGTGAACAGTAGAAATAAGCCAAAACTGAAAGAGATCTGGGGGAAAAAAATTGTGGTAGAATGTATACCCTTCAGCATGCAAGAAGCTGCCCTTGTTAGAAACAAACTTTGCATGCATAATTAATTTGAGCTGCACATTTCGTTTCTTACAACTAGAAGAGAAATTGAATTCAGGTGTTTGGTGAACATATGGGGGATTTACTGTGAATTTATGACCTGTGGTTTGAGTGTAAAAACCCAAGATACTAACTGATAAAACTTAATGAAGCTTGTGCAGAGAAACTATTTTTATTTGCAGTTTTGTGATTCATACATTTTGTGGTTTTTAACACCTCTCCCCTACCTTTTTATGCCTTATTCCTAATAAATTCTTTGACACTTAGGAAAAACAAAAGTAGTGTGGAATAAGGCTTTCTTTGCCTCTTTCTAGGTTACAATCACGGTACATTTGTAGTTTAACAAATCTGATCTCCTGATCAGCTAATTTTTTTCTCAGGTAACTGTGGAAATTCTGTAATCATGTAACAGATCTTTTATACAGCACCATCCATGTTTGCTCCTGTTTGTGTACCATGTCTGTATGTGTTAATATCCATGTGTTCATGAAAAATCTATTCCCTGATGTCTCAGAAAAGGACCATATGTAGGGCACAATGGAAGGAGAGGACCAGCCAAATCGGTTTCACTACCTTAAGCCTGAGAAGTGGCATTTAAATGTCAAAAAATAAACCACAGAACAAAATAATAGGAAAAGACCAACCTGATCTGGCAAGCTGGTGGCAGGAAGGAGACGGTACAAACTGTCCCAAAATTCAGCCCTCATCACCCTGCACTGTGTGGGCACAGTCATCTGTGTCACTGCTGATTAACAAATCTGCTTAAAGTGAACAAACCAGCAGACTGTGCATTGGGATGTGGTGGTAACTTTGAGGCTGGTAAAGGGCACACTTTCATTTTATTTTATGTCCATGACTTTTTTAAATAACTTGACAGTTTCTGCTTATTCACCCTTAAGGGCCATCCAAAACAGACAAATCCATCTGCTTGGGGTTAAGCACTGTGGCGAGAGGGTGCTTGAGTTCCAGTAAATGTAGCAGGAGTTTTTATATTAGATTATCACCATTCTGCTTTCTGTTGGACTGTTTCATCCTGCCTAAGTGATGAAGAAAAGGGCCAATTTTGTAGATATTCAGTTAGTCCTGTATTTTGGTAAGGAAGTGTGCCACCAACCATGGCATGGCCACGTTGTCAATCCTCAGTGTGATGGAAATAAATTATTTTCCTGGTCCTCTCTGTGTGTAAACAGAGGTAGATAAAAATTCAGACCTTAACTTTTAAAATGGCACAAGTAATCTGTTCAAAGCAAGAGGAATTTACATAATACAAATGGGTGATAGTTATTTGCCAGCTTGAAGCAGATAAGAACCCATCTGTGTTTTATTACTGCTATCCAGAGATCTAAGCAGCTGGTCAGGCCAGAGAGGCCCCAGCAGCTCAAATGTGTGGTAGAAGATTTCAAGGTGTAAAGAACACTGTTTGTTTACTAACCTTTTGGTTATTCTAGTCAAGTTGCAACTGCCTGGTGGTGTTGTTAAGACCCTTTTCCATGGTTTTCAGGCAAATAAATTTTTTCCCAAAGCTTCAGTCGTTCCTGTTCAGTGCCATGTTTGTATCTACTTTATCACACTGAAAATCTGACTGTTTTGAAAGGAATACAGCTCTGCACATCAGTGCATGACATCACACTGAGACATTGCTTAATGATCTGAGACCCTGATGGTCATTGCTGCAACTGCTTGTTCCTGGAAATGTGTGACAGCCCTGGCCTGTTTAAGCCTTGCTTACCATTGCATTTTTAGTCTGTGCTGGTGGTGGTGTGTTTTGAAGCAGCACTCACAAAACAACTGATTGTGAAATGTGCCATCTGCAGATGGAAGGCAATGGGGTGCCAAGTAGAGCTGTGATACAAGAAAGCACAGATGCTTTGTAACCCAAGTAAACTTTGGCCCTAAAAGCCTTTCCTTGAATTGTATTTATTTTAAGAACATTTAATATTGAGAACACTTTGATAGAAGAACACCACTGGTATCTGATGCTAGGAGGTGCTAATTGTCTTTTGTAAATTCACAGCCATTCTGTTATTAAGCAAGCATAAGGGAAGGCTGCCTGGGCAAGCTGTGGTTACTGTAGAGAGTTGTAATTCCAGTTTTGCTAAAAATTTTAAAGCTAGCATAGGTCAAATCTTCAATAGACTTTGGATGGATTTCAAGGTAAACTCCCTCCTTCCTGCTAATAGTCCTGAATTCTTTGAGGCGGATCTGCCTTCAGATTTTCAGTGCATTTGAATGAAGGACTCACATAAAACATGAGGACTTGCCCCATACACCCACGATGGGGAATTTAAGCAGCAAGAACAGCTTTAGCCTGCATCCTACTAGGCTGTTGATATGACCCTGTCTCTCTTGGGTCAATTCATCCAATAAGTCAAAATTCATTTTGCTTTAGACTGGCTAAGGACACTTCACACGGGATATAATTTGTTTAGCTCTGGCCCAAGGGATAATGATGTGACTTACATAAATATTTGTAGATAAAGCAGAACATCTCAGGACCTGAAAAGGAATAAAGTTAGGTTTGGACTGTTGACTCCAAAATTTTATTGGTGACAGTTTTCCCTTGTGATTATGATTTTTACATTTCCCTCCTTCTAGAAGTACTAACTGGGAGTTGAATGAGATACCAAGTGGGTGTACCAAGTATTCCCTGAGTGCAGAAAAAGTGCAGTGGGAGGCATAAAAAACAGCAAAAAAAAGCACTGATGATAAGAATAACTGGAAGAACAAAGGTGCAAAAGGAGGTGACACCATGGCAGGCTGGGACAGAGATATGCAAGCCCTCAGTGGTGAGAAGATTAAGGCAGCTATAATTTAACCCAGAGAATCAGAGCAAGGTTGCAATGAAAATGGAAACCAAAGGAGGTGAATCTAAGATATAGCCTAAACTCTCAAATAATCTTTTAAGAAATGTATCTTAGTGCCCCCTTAGCTGCCTTTTCCTCTTCTAAATAAAAATATTTAATTTTTTAATTATTATAAACCCACTGACTTGATCTTACTTCCTATTTCTTAGAGACTTTTTGAGCTCAAAGACATTTGAGTAGATACAGAAATGCCTTTTTATAATTTTACTCATTCTTTTCTGTGAAATAGTCCTTTTTATAATTCACTTCTTTTGCAATTTTCTAAATCTGAGTCATGTCCCTTGCTTTTCAGATAAAATAGAAATATTGTTAAAAGATTTATCTTCTCTGCCATTATAAAACCTTTAATAAGTTTGAATAACTTTTCTTGAATCAGCTTGACTTCTTTTTTCTTTTCATGTTTTTGTAAGGGGTTTTTTGACATTAAAATAAATTCTTAGGTCTGGAGACAAGTTCATCATAAATCCCAGGATTCTCCTTGTCCTTTGTTATTCCTCTCTGCAGTATAAAGTGTCAAATTCATACATTTGCTGTTTGGGAAAGGACACATTTTGGCTTCATGGCATGGACACTATGCATTTTCTTGCTATTCCTCTAATAATGTAATTGTTCTAATGAATAATTATCACAAAATGTGTAGAAGCCCTCAGATCTGTAATAACCCTTCCAGTAGCCCATTTTGGGATTGGTGTAGTATATCCTGCATAATGCACAAAGTTTACTGCTATACTTTTGGGGTTTACCTTGATTATGGAACACTGATTGTGTACCCATCATCTTGAATACCACAAGGTGTCTATGGATGGCTCTATTCTAGTAATTTTTGCATAGAAGTCCAATGACTTTTCTCTTTCAAACATGTATTCTTATGCCTGAAATATTAATATTAACTATATTTTTGATTTTTTAAGTGCAGTTTATCATACAGAAAACACTTGTCTGTGTAGAAAGCAGCAGACTACTTGTTTGTTGGATTAACAATACCAGTTAATCAACAGACCATTTTAAAGTGTTTTGTATGTCTTGGACTGTGATGAATCCCTTTAAAATGTGAAGTGTATAGCAATGCATGGGAAAAAAACAAGTGGTTGTATAGTAAGCCTCGGCAGAATTTGACAATAAGGAATAAATTTACATAAAATAAAACTGTAAATGGAGATAAGCTGTTTCACAAAATGAAGTTGAATTAAGGAAATAAAATTAGCAACACACCTACAATGAAGTGGAGATTTTGAAAATACCAGTGTTTAATTTCCACCTGTTCTAAATTAAGCTTTCTTTTAATTGTGCTTTTCAAAAGGGTAATTTGCTCATAGAAGTTCGCTTACCCTACAAATAAAGCATTTCCTAAAGCTTCAGTTTGGGTTAAAAAAAAGCATGAAAGAAAACACTTCTCTAAATTCCTTGCTTTTCTTTGCCTTTGGTTTCAAATAAATTTAAAAAAAAATTAACCCAACCACTTCAAGAATTAGCCTTTGCCAGAGCCATACTAATTTTCCTGTCTGGCCAACCAAGCACTGATAAACTCTGTTTGTTGGCACTGAAAAGAGTGGGAGGTAACGTCTCAAACATCTGCAACCTCCAATCCCCTGCAGCTAGTCCCAAAAGACATGGGAAACAGTCACAAATGGCCACTGGAATTGTCTCTTTTCATACAAAAGGAGACTCAGGATATAAATTCACCGTGTTTTATTGTACCCTGTGTCCAAGAAAAGAAATCTATGGAATTGCTTTCTATTGTCTCTCTGCAGATTTCTCTTTGGAAACAAAGTAATAGCTGTCCATTCCTCATCAGCTCTTTGGAAATAAACAATGAAATGCAGGGCACAAGAAGCCCACAAGAATATATTAAAATGCTTCTGGTTAGTCTTGATATAAAATATTTGTTGGTGAGGCTTTCTGTGATTCCCACATTAACATATTTGAAAGAGTGGGATTGTAGGGTCAGGTAGGAGCTGCACAGCTGGAAAAATGTCAAGAAGATTAATAAATACCCACTTTCCTCCTTCTCTATGAAATAAGCCATTCCTGCGTATATTTCATTATGGTCTCATGTACTCCTGCTCCGTGGAGCAAGGAGTACTGGGCATTGTAGAAAAATTGATGGTTTTGAAGATTGAAGGTTCTGGGTGTGCTGGTTTGTATCAGCACCTCTGGGACTGAGCCCTCCCCAGCCCACCAGTGTTTGTGGGGCTGAGTGAAGCCATCTCTCACCTGCTTCCCAGATCCATTCCTGCCTATGGCCCTGTCAAATGGATGGCTTTTTACTGGCTCCCAAGCCTTTTAATGCTCTCAGACTGATCAATTAAAAAGACTTGTTAAAAACAGAAAGAAGGGATGTCAGGCTCTTATTGATTGGGGGAAATAACCAAATTTTATATAAGTAGAGCGTCCAGACGTAATTAATTTGATGTGAATAAAGATCGGACAGTACTACAGTTTATTGATTGGGGAAAAGTATCTTTCTTGTTTATTCAGTAGCAGAGATCATTAGGACTTTTAATTTCCCTTTATTTTAAGTTAGACACTACTATATCTATTCCTCTTCATTCTCTCGGAGTGACATATACTGAAAAGGTGCCAACAACTTATGATAATTGTTAGAAATATTCTTATTTGTCTTGTCCTTGCAACATCTGAAATTTCTTTATAAGACAAACAACATTTATAATCTTTACAAAAACCTAAAGATCTTTGTACTAAATGGTTGTAACTTATTTTTAGGTCAGTAGTCCTGCACTGCAGTAGCAGTCGCTGTTGTAGGTGGCAGTTCTCAATTATATTGATCATTTCCATCCTTCCTCTTTTAGCAACAGATCGACCCCCAACAATCACGACCGGATACAGCGCCTGAGACAGGAGTTCCAGCAGGCAAAGCAGGACGAGGATGTGGAAGACAGGAGACGCACTTACAGTTTTGAGCAGCCGTGGGTGAGTGTGCAGGGCTTGTTAAATCTGGGAAGCTTGGCTGATTCCTGCTGTTCCTGGGTGGGTTGGGAGCAGACCAAAAGGGAGGCAGGGTGCTCTGCCTCTACACTTCTACTCTTACTGTGATCCCCATTTTTGGTTCATTGATATTTACTTCATTTCTGAACTTCTTCAGCCATCTGTCATGTGTGCAGATAGCATTATTTGCTCTGTGGTTAGACTCTTCAACTCTGTGAGAACTCTGTGAGAACTCTGTGAGAACTCTGAGTTACTGCTTGGAGTAGTATCAAAGGCAGTATCTATTGATCTGAAATTTTCAAGGAAAACCAGAATAAAATACATACCAACAATAAATAATGGAAGATGTAACCTTGTAAATTATATTCTCTCTGAAGCAATATCACTGTGTTTAGTTATTTTCATAAAGGCAGAGCTATGTCTTTTCACAGTAAAAAGATGTGCCTGCTTTACCATAGTAGCACTCTGACACTGAGACAGTTCTGTATTGAGATATATGTCCTAATTGATCTTTTAAATCCTGTTCAAACTGATCTATTAATGCGATACAATTATTTAAATACATGTGCTTATCTTGATTAACATAATTGAATGAATTAGCGCTGCTTTTTAATCAATTACATATCCTAAATTACAATCCTTTAAATATGGGACAAAAACTGTAATTTTGTTGAAAATTCCGTGAAAAAGACAGTGAACAGCTTGTTTGTGTTCCCGAAAAAGTGGGAACCATGTGATGACAACAGTAGAATCTCTCACAGCTTCCGCCGAAACAGGTGAGGGTGGTGAGTTATGGTTGCTCAGCATTGCCATGCACACAAGGCTGAGGTGAGAACAGCTGAGGAGCCACATGTCTGTGTATGAAGTCACTGAGAACAACAGTATCAGGATATAAGCTTCTCTTTTCCTGTGTTAGAAAACATATAGCTTCCTCTGGAACTGAATAAATAATTTAAACTTTTTTTTATGACCAGGTGCTTTCAGTTTGAGGTGGGGAAGATAATGTGATAGCCCATCACAGGGAAAATTTAGGGGTAAATTTGGGCTGGGTGTAGCTGATACCTTCTGTTACCCATATCACCTAATGTTTGGTATCCAAATGAGAGAGTTGAGAAACATTCTTGGGAAAAGTGTGTCTGAGAAAAGCTTGCACTCTTGAAGGCTTGGGAACTTAACTACTGAAGGTTATGGGCCAAATTGTTGTATATCTAAATGCTATAGCAACTTTGGACTGTCAGCTTGGCTTTTATTATAGTTTCTTGTAATGAGTGAGAAGGGAATTATTTGGATGACAGACTGATTACCTTAGGAATGGAATAATTCCCTAAATTCTGGGTCAGAACATTGACCTTTCTATTTTCTCTTATGCAAACAAATGGTATCTCTGTTTACTCCTCTTCTGCATGCAAATGAGCTCAAAGTGACTAATTCAGCTTAATGTATTAATATTCATTCTGAAGCTTATTGTTGTTTTTGTAGGAGCTGCTCTGTTGTTAAATACATAGGTGACCAAATGTTTTATGTTTGATAAGTACTTTAAAAAAAAAGTTGCCCAGAGTCTATTTGACTTATAATTTTATTTTTCCATCGTGTACTCCAGCTTTTCAAGATCACAGTGCTAGGAAAGGATAAAGCAATGATCTCATCTATTTCAGCAGTTCACAGTCATTTCAGTCTTAAAGAAGCCATTACCCTCTTTTTTTTAGGAGTGTATTGTATTACCTTAACATGTTATTCTAAAATATGGACTTTCCTAAGACAACCTCTCAAAACAGATCCAGATGTATTATTAAATACCAATGACACACAAAAAAACCAGAATTGGTTTGTAATACATGTGTAGGAAGAAAACATAGATATATTCATCAATGTATTTTCAGTCTTCTCCATCTGTGAGCTGTTGGTTCCAAACCACAGCAGTGCAAAGTGCAACTGTACGTGGCCCATTGTTGAAAAGAGTGTTTTCACCTGAGGGAGATGGGTCATGCAGCCCACATAAACAAAAGGCTTTGCATACAGAGAAGCCTCTGAGCCACAAGACAGCAGCCAACTCTGATCTGGTTTGGACAGAAAGAGAGGGAAAACCCATCCTTGGAGAAGAGTGTGCTACAAGGTGATAAGTAGCTTGCTTTTCTCATTATCAAGCTGATGGGATGGTTGAGGGTAGGGAATGAAGTGCTAATGTGATGTGGGACTGTTGGTTACTTTAAGGAAGTATAAATGAACATGGAGTTTGCAGTGGAAATATGGATTCTAGTGGAAATCCGGCAGCTCTGAGGATATTCTGAGGAGCTAAATGCCTCAGAAACCCACTAATATATTATAAAAATGGTCCTGTAAACCTCACCAACTCAAATTCCTCCCAGTTTATTAATGGCCTGTGACACAGGAGTCCAGTTACCTGTGGAAGATACCTTCAGTCTCCTCCCTGGGTGGGAGGCAGATCTCATTCCATGGAGTGCAACCTCACACTGGCTCTGTGTGGTACCTGTGGGTGCCTGGCCCATCCCTTGCTGCTGGGGCCCATCAGGTGAAGGTCATTTCTCTGCACTGGAGCAGTGCAACAGCGCTGGACTTTCTGCCTCACCATGTTTGTCCTGCCAGTAAACAAAGTACTTGACTGCCTGCGAGTGTTCACCAGCACCAGGCAGCTTAACAGACACAAAAAGTGATAGTGCTGGAATGAGATGACACTGTCTATTAAGCAGCACAACGTTTCTGCTCAAGGCCATTTGAATGACACACTGTTAGGGTTTAAGTAACTGCCTAAATGTTGCAACATTAAGCCATCTCTAAAATTCACTCATCCTGCAAGCTGAGTCAAAGCTTTATGGAAGAGAATTTTGCATTTGTTTATTTTAGGATGACTTTTTTCAAGCTTCATAGGTATTCTTTTTTTTTTCTTTCTTTTCCGTGGTGCTTTTTATGTGTTTGTATTTGAAAAAGCTTTTGGTACAAGAGGCTTTCAAGGGCGATACTATGGGCCTGATGTTGCATGGAAAAAAAAAAGATAAAAATAACATAAAATTTGATTAATCCATTTTAATCCTGCTGGTGTTAATTCCAGTCAAATTTTGCAGAAATGTGTACCCGGGCATGCAGAATTGCATGGAATTACAGTGTGTCTGCTAATATTTAAGGCCCTTGACGTTGCTATGAGACTTTTATACCAATGAGGTTTCTTTTGGGGCTGACTTTTCTGTTTGGTACCAAAGTTGAGCCTCTGCTTTCTGTGCTTTTCTGCATTGTTTTAGGTCTGCTGGGGCTTACCTTGTACCAGTTCCAGACTTTGGAGGACTTCATTGTAATTTGTTCCACATCTCATATTTTTGCCTAGTCACATCTTGATTTACAGACACGTCTGCCCCTTCAATAATAAAACCACAATTCTCTAGCCCTAAATGCCATGGGGAGTGAACAATCCAATTTTAAAAAAGAGCATTTTAAATCCATGGTAAATACTGCAGCTTCTTGCCAGTCTTGCTTATGGAAGCACACTAGTGATCTAAAAAAGCCCACAAAGATGCTTGAGGGACAAAGGTTGGTACTTTATTTCATCATATTCAATACAATAATCCGTGCTGAAAATGGGAAGTGGCAAATTCCATTCACAAATACATTAATCTCCAGTAATCCTGGATCTGTGTGAATGATGGGGAAAAAACTGGCATTGAGAGAGCAGCTGAGGAAAATGTGCTTTAAATATTTAGGAGTCAAATAAAAATATACTTTCTTTTCTAAAGATAACGGCTAACTGGGTCATAATATATACTCTACCTGACTTGTCTGAGTATAGCTTTATTCACATGCACAAATTTGTGAAAAGTAAATAATTACATTATTTTTGTATAGGAAAAACTCCAGGAGTCCTAGTAATATATTTATACATGGCCTGATAAAAAAGGCTCAGAAGTTCTGGGGACTATGGTTGGGATTTTTCTGCTGTTTATTGGTGTATAGGTTTTGTGCCTATAGAAAGAAAATCTTTTTTTTTTTTTTCTGTTTAAGATACTTATTTCTTATCACTGTACTCAAGTCCTTGACTTTTTCAAAACCATACCAAATTTTAGATAGTCTAAAATTATTTAGGAAAAACAAAAGCCCAATTTTTATTGCTATAACTTTGACCACAGCATATTATATTAATTGAAAAAAAAATAAATAACAGACTTTTTTCAGTACAAACATTGTAAAGTTTATATCAGACTGTGTGGAATTACTCAACACATTATTGAGAAAGAGAAGCATTGTAATAATTCTTTTTATTATTAATCCATCTCAAGCATCTATTTTAGGATATTTTATGCAAGATATTAGGCAATGTCTAATGGAGTATTGCAGTGGAAAAAAGCCTTTGAAGCTAAATTGTAGTTTTTCCTATCCCACAATCTTTTTCAGAGAGGAAACAAAAGTTATGCAGGATAGTGTCTCCACAGATAATTTCTCTTTACCTGTGTAGTTATTATCCATTTTATTTATCAAATCTGCAAAGTATTTAATAAAATACCAGCAGTGTTTGCTAAGGTTTAGGCTCTAACTTTAATTTTTTTTTAACTTTTTTTACCCACTAGCTTTAATGTACTAATGTATTTTAAATTAAAAATGAAGATATAAGATTTTAAAATTAAATTAAGTCATTTTAGTTAGTAAACAAACATATGTACACCTCACAGGCATACAGTGACCATAAATACCTCAAGCAGAATTTCAGGGCTTAGTGGCTTATTTCTGCCATACTGAAGATTTTCTTTCTGCTGCTCCTAACACAGAACAGAAATCATTGTTCCATACTGCTCAGCTGCCTACATACACACCATAGGGTACAGAAAGGGATGGGATTTTCTTATTACATGTTGCTTGAGTTAATACATGCACCTGTTGTCAATTTTTAAAAGAGTAAAAGACATTCTGCTATATGTTCTGTTCACCATAGCAACATAAACACAAAGATGGAAGTAAAAATAGTTTTCAAGGACATCTTCCAGAGACACTGAATGTTTTTTATCATTCTGAATTTTGATATACACAGTTACTGGATTGTCTGTCATCTGTGCCAAGTACATTTACACATAAAGCAGACAAGGTCATTTAATCTTATCTATTTCTAATTAGTGCTAAACTAGGAGAACCATGGACTTTTGGGGATCCTTGTGCCTGCCAAGTTTCCAGGTGAACTTGAAACTTCTTTGTTAAACACAGAGCTTAATCTGGAAGAAAAAAAATAGCACATTTATTTTAATAAAATAGTGATCTTTTTTAATAACTAGGAAAATACTAAGGGACTCGCTCCTTCAGTAGTCTCCCTGTTAACTATTTCTTTATCAACCCAAAGAGTTCTGAGTCTCATTAAGCCTACTTCCAGCTTGTCTCTGTGGCTCTGGGCTGTCAGATAGGTATGTCACTGGTAGATCTCCTGTCACCTGAACTAGCTGGATCTCCCTGAAAAGCCAGTTCCCTGCATGGCCCCCATGATCTACTCTCTGTAATTTAGTAGCAGCTTTGTTCTGTACCTTTCCTGAGGGATCCATGCTGCCACGATGCAGAACTACCCTGTGTGGGTAGAAATACGACTGTGCAGGGACAGAAACTCTGCGGGCAGCCCCTGGGACAGGTAGGAAAAGAGAGGAGGGACCTTTGTCCTTAAAATAAATTGCCCTAGACTGGTGATAATGGTCACTGCAACATGAGTCATGGTGGTTACATGTTCTGTTACAGAGCCATTCTCTGTAATATGAAAAAATGTTGTTTGCATAAAGTGAGAAGGTAGGAACTTTTAACTTTTCAGCCTTGGTTTTAAATTAATGCATCTTTGGGAAGAGAGCTGCATAGTTTCATCTATCTTAAAGCATGATTTTATGTGCTGAATACTGTTTAACAATGCTGAATGCATCATCATTGCCACTTAAATGTATTGTGGAAGACATGAACATACATTTATTTGTATAACTCAGCCTTGGTTGTTACTGTGGCCTTGACCACATCCTAATTTAAAAGGTCAATACTTGTCATACATCTCATTGCAACTGAGGCCAGGGTTCTTATCAATCTCTCCTGTGAGGAGCGAGCTGTTGCCAGCTTTGTTGGATGGTTTCAAGTTGTTATAATTGTACTTAGCCTTGGGTTGATATCAGTGTTATAATTGCTGTGTTACGGGTGTTCCTTGTCCATGGGCTTTTGCTGTTGAAAGATCTGAAAATAGTGCAACATTTTTTTTTCTTAATTTCCTCCATTTTATGCTAACATAAATGGGCTAGGCATTCATATAGATGTGCGTTTAGGAATGTACTTTATTAAAATATATGCATATAAAAGCATACTATGAGAATTGAGACAAAATTGCCAATTAGTTTTTGAAGACTAAATTTACTTGTTATTTAAGTATTTTTTGTTTAATTACTTTAATCAACAGCACATTTAAAGTTATATCATTGTACAGACATTTGCATTTCACTGAGCAAGTTAAGGGTTCAAAATGAAATATATTAAGCCTTTACATTTTCATAACCATATATCAAGGGCATTCACAATGTTATCAGTGAGGTTTTAAAAGAAAAGTTTTGAAAGAAAGGTCTTTTTGTTAATAAGATGGCTGAATGTACCTGTCTATGTGTATATATGTTGTGATACAGAATATGTGATTACCTACAAAGGAGGAACTTTTATGTCTCATTGACATATTTTTGGATACTTGAAATGAGATAATAGGTTCAATTATATGAAGAGTTTATTGTAGATGTGAAAAACATTCAGACTAAATAAATGTTCTTTCCAGGTTAGTTAAGTATTGCAAATCCTCTTAGTTTAACAGGGCATACAGGTACTCATACCTTCAGTAAATCAGATAATGGATTTGAGATGTTTGCCTTTAGACCCATCAAATTATAAATGCCATCCCTTAGATGAAATTCTTTGTGAACTGCAGAGAATCCAGACCTGACTCCTCAGATCCTGTCATTCTGGGCTTGCACCACAGCAGGCAGACAGGAGTGATAGCTCCTGCCTCTATTGAACCATTGGTTCATCTGTGCATTAAAAAGAAATATCCCTGAAGTTACATTTTGATCTTAGTCCATTCATGCTCCATTAGGACTTTCAGAGCCTCTGTCACTTTACTGCAGGCTTTTGTGGTAACTTCATCTCTCTGCACATGTGTGTGTGCTTTCTAGATGATGCATTTTATTGTCTTGTATAAACCTAAACTGGGCAGCAGCTCAATCCTATCTCCACCTGTTTGGTGGTTAACCATTCTCTGTACTGTCTTTAATCCACTATGTTTACAGCCAACTCAAAAAAGGGAAATTGTTTTCAATTAAAGAGAAGCAATTCTGATTTCTTGTCTTATCTGTGATAACTACTTTCTCACATATGACATAATGTAGTTGCAAGCTTTCCAGTGTTGAAGTGAAACCTATGAAATGAGGAGATTGGCTGTAAAATCTTAGTTTAAATGTTTTTACTTTTTATGGCAAAGTTGATATGGGAACTTTTGAGTTTCCCTCTGGTTTGCTGTAAGCTGCTTATAACCACACAGGAGAGAATTCACAAATAAACCTTGTGATTTTCAAGTAATCACTCCCTTCCATAAGCTGAGCCCTTCAATAAAATACCAAATGTCAGAAGACTCTTAATAAAGTCAAGAAAGTTAGAAATGTTGACATATGCAATAACTGAAATGCTGCTTTGTATGTGTTGCCCTTATTTAATATAGTAGGAAATCTCTGTGGGGGTTGTTGGTTTGGACGTACATATGTACAGCTTATTCATCTCTAAGAAAATTTCCCACAAGGCTGACACATGAGTCTGTTTTCTCAATTTGTTCCTTCATCTCACCATTCCTAAAACATTTTTCATTAGAAATGCTGTTTTACTGAGGTTTTTACAGTGTAAATCTATGCAAAAATAGACATTACTACATTCAGGAGTCTCTTAAATGAGTTCACTGATATCCCTAGTCTGTGCTTTTACATTCTGATTCTTTCATCCAGTAATCTTATAATGGGAAAATTGTATCTGTTAAATTCTGAGCTGAGACTGATGCTCTGTCTGAAGATTATTCTCATTGACAACAGAGTTTCTAAAAGTTCCACACCTGTTTAAAACTTGTTGTTTCTGGCTACCTGCAGGTACATGACTATAGTAAGACACTTATGTCACAAATGACAACTCTAGTTTCTAAAATTTCTCTTCTATGTGCAAAGTTTTTGAAAAGCCTTTTATCTTGCATACATTTGTGAGCCATTAGGATCTGTTTTCTGCTGCAGAAATTGTAATGGAAGAAAACATGAGATGTTTGTTTTGAGGAAAGGCAGAGATAAAAAAGCAAAACATGCTTTTTAAAGTCTGAGACAAGCTGTTTCAGTCCCAGGCTTAGACAAGTGGTTATGCTCCCTAACCTCCCCATATTTAAACTTACATATTTTGAATAGTACTGGTAATTTTAAGGAGAGAAAAAAATATAATGCTTGGTTTCTTTGTAGGCAAAACCTTATTAGTAGAACAACAAGAAAAGCCTATAGCATTCTTTGATTTTTGTGACACTCTATTTTGCAAAATGAAATCACAAAATCTGAAGAAAGTGCTAGGGTAAAGTGAAAAGTGGTATCTCTACAAAAGTAAACTTTTCCATGTTCCAAAGTTTGAATCCAGCCATTTGGTCAGATCTTGACCTGTAATACACTCTATTCTCAAAAAGACCATCCATTTTCACTTGCTTTTATTATTGGCTTCAATATTTCAAATTGTCTCCTCATTAAGATCCTGCTGAAAGATATAGGAATCCTCATTGTCCACAAGAGACTTGCTGAATTTATCTGTGATCATATTGAACCAAAAAAACATTTTCCCCTTCTCTGGGCCAACTGCAAAACAGAATGGTTCCACTAGGGGAGAGCATCACTTGAGTGTATTGGAGAGGTTCAAAGGAGCTGCTGTGCTCCTTCCTTCATCAGATCCTTGGTGGGGTGTAGAACTCTTGCTTTACCATGGCTAGACTAACTTAAAGAGTCTGAAAATTGAAATTACAGCATTTCCATACAAGCATAACCCATTCTGGATGATTGTTTGCCTCGTACATCTCAGAAATGTTAGGTCAGAAACAGAATTTGTAGCACAGGCCGCTGTTACAGGTCAGAATTTAGCCTAATTATTGTGAAAGAGCTACTTGAACTGCATGTTGAAACAAATATTGCTGTATCTGTACAACAGCAGCTTAAATGCTTGCCCTTTTGTGGGCATTTTTCTGCTTTGTTTAAGACCTTTTCATGTCTGTTCCGTAGCCGAACGCCAAGACGTACTCGCAGAGCGGCAGGCACTCCGTGTCCGTGGAGGTCCAAATGCAGCGGCAGCGGCAAGAGGAGCGGGAGAGCTTCCAGCAAGCTCAGCGCCAGTACAGCTCCTTGCCCAGGTATGGGAACTGCTGAAGCTGTTCTGTGCCTAGGAGCCTACAGCTAATTTCGTTTCTGGAGGAAAATGTGGTACTTCGTGCAGACGCTTTTGTTCAGCATTCGTATCAGGTGGAATGTATTCACTGTGGAAAAGGCTAGAATTTCTTAAGTGAGAGCTTGTGGTAGCTGAGAATTGCTTAAGAGAATTTCTTCAGAGCTGATTTCAGGGGAATTTGGTGACATTCAGCACCCAACAGAATTGAAATATTAAAACAAAACTACTCTTTGTGGGATACCATCCAGTTTAATTTTCTGCAATTACAAAAGTCTCCTGAGCATGACATGAGGTGTCCCCTTTTGACATGTCATATGATTTTTTCCCTGTTGCCTAATCCCTTATTGGGTAAAAATTCTATCTTTGAGATGTTAATATGGAAAAAAGAAAATTAAAAGTGAAAAAAATTTCAAGACTTCCAACAAAAAAATATGGAACTCAGAAAATTAACTAATAAGTCAAAGGTCTTCAGGTGTACATAGATACATTTTTAATATATATATAGAATGCTGAAAATTAATACATTTTTCATGTAAACAAACCTATATTTTTTTAAAATAGTAGGTTTTTTAAAAGATTAGTTGTTTGGGCCAAGTGTCTTTTACTTGATATTTAGTTTTAAGAATTAAAATAAATTTAGCCAGCTTGTACTACAAATTAACTCTCATAGTTAAGCATTATGCAAAGAGTCTTTGCATTTTGAAATATCAGCAGCAATGGTTGAATGGAGAATAATTTACTCTGGAGTATGGTGTCAAATTTCTTTCCAATAAGGCTGTATTATTTTTCATGACTTGTGTAGAAATTATGTGGAAGAAAAATTTATTGTGACAAGATGTGTTTTACCAGGTATAATTATTTTAGAAACAAATATAAGCGTTATAGCAAAGTTATCTAGCCATGGACTCTTATCTTAGGAACATCTTTGAAAATAAAACACTTTCAGATTTTCAAATGCCTTAACACCTTTCAGTGTAGAATTTTTCTGTTAGGTTTGGAAGGTGGGAAAGGGAAATGTGAGGTTCCTGTGTTTTCTGAGATCATTAGTTTCTCATCTTGAAAATCTTTATATCCCCTCTTCTTTTTATCTCTGCCTTCCTTTGGAAGTTACCACACCTATTAATGCCATATTGTTTCTCCTGGGAAATTCTCTTTCAATTTTACTTGCCCCACTCTACCATATTTATTCAGTTTTAAAACTATAATTCTTAAAATTTGCTTCTCTTGTTCACAATCTCTAGTAACATTTAAAATTTGGCATCAGTTGCAATGCTGTTCAGTGGCAGAAGTTAAAAATTCTAAGGTGAAAATTAATCAACAAGAAATATGAAAAACAGATCATAGAACCGCTCATAGAAATGCTTGTTTTGAAAAGAGTTACTGAGAACTTTACTCAAGGTGGTTTTCAACATGAGAAATGGCTAGCAATCTAGCAATGCATGTTACTGTGTAATTAATGATAATTTAATGGCTTAGTTTGAGCTCCCTGGGTGTTTCAGCTGTGCTGTGAGCAGACAGAACTGCAGTTCAGTGCTGTAAATACCACAATACTCCTATAACAACCTGGGGCATCGAGTTCAGCTTTACAAACTGTTCTTAACACTGTGATTAATCTTTAAAGAAATCTTACTTAGGTCCCAAGCTTAATGTTGCGACCATGACTTTGTAATGATTGAAGTTTGTACACTGGCTTCATTCTTGAGCTTTGTTGTCTTTCATCCTCTGTATCCTCCAAGAGCCTCCTTTTTTCCCCTTTGCACATTCATATCTTTAGTACTGAAGGCAAATAAACTCTTGAGTCAATTTTAAAGGAACTTCCCAGAAAGACAGGGAAAATGTGCCAACTAATTTTGAATAAGTACCAGAAAACAGTCAGTAAATTAAATTGGTTTAACTAGTCATCCTCTTGTCCCATGTGAAACTGTAAGAGCAACGTTTAACTCCACGTTAATTTTCTACTACTTAAAATTTATCTTGCTCTAGATCAGGAACCTGACAGTTTCGTAGCCTACAGAGGCTCGTTCAATTTGCTCTTGTTCCAAGGAGTGATAAAACATGACTCAGAAGCATTGTTGCTTTGGCAAAGTTGGATAAGAGAATGCCAGTAACAGCTATTAAAATTTTTGTAAGAATTTACATTATGTTGTAATTTTTGCTGCAATAATTTATATTCATCTTGCATAACATTTTTCATCCAGAGGTTTCAGAATCACTTATGAAATAAGGTAGATATGGTAATTTTCAAGTTATACATGTGGAAGGAAGATTGCAAAAGCATTAGGTAACTTTTTACTTTTAGTAATGGTAGAAAAGTTTTCCAGTTCTCCTGCCTCTCTGCTGCATATTCGTTGGGTGAGGCCACACTGTCATATGTGATGACATGAAAAACCAAGCCATATATAAACAACTAAATTATTTTCTTATTGATTTATGTCACAATATATTTTATTTTATTGCTTGATTCTCATACTCTAATTTTAATCTCAAAGAGGGTATCTCTTTTGCTGCAGCACAAAATTGTTTTGCTTTATCACCACCAATCTTATTTTAAATTCATACAAGCATCTAGCAGTTTGATAGTAAATTAAAGTTATTTCAAAACCATAATCTGTCTTCAAAATAATGTGGTGATTTATTGTGAAAAGAGATAAGAAGTTGTAATTCCTATGTGTATTTGGCCTATTTATCTACTCCCTGGAGCCAAAAAATGAGCAAAAAAGGTTATCTCTGCCTCTTCTTTTATGAAAGCATAGCAGACTGAGAAACACTCATAGCACAAAATTCCTTAGTTCTGGAGATGAGATGAAGAAACTGGAACTACCTCTCAGTGATGAGCTTTATCTTCTGGCTTGTGCAGTGTTAGGGCAATTGTTTTAAGGATCTGCCTGCTGCATTTTTAATCCAGTGTCAGTCTAAATTCAAATCCTTCATGAGTGACTTTGCAGTTGCTGGCTGTTACCTGCATTCTTAGGAAGCACAGCAACACGTATGGTCTTCCCTAGTCTGCAGCTGAATTGTAACTCTTTTTTCTTGAGAACATGAGGGTAATTGCAGCTGAATGGGTTTTCATGGCATATTCCTCCTGAAGAGGCCTAGGAATATAGTTCATCTCTCTAGGAAATGTTCTCCCAGCAAAAGAGACAAGACACTGTTTTGGGGCAGAAGAGAACTGTGACTCTAGAAAGTGACTTCTAGAGGATGCATAGAATGGTCTAGAAGCATGCCCATAGCTGGGCATGGCAGAAGCTGCTTTCTTTCCAGTGGCCATTGTCAGTAACAGTCGAAGATAAACCAAAACATAAGTCTTAAAACCCTTTTTCATTTTTCTTTTCAGGCAAAGCAGGAAAAATGCCAGTTCTGTATCTCAAGACTCCTGGGAGCAGAGTTATTCTCCTGGAGAAGGGTTCCAGACTGCGAAGGAAAATCCCAGATATTCCAGCTACCAGGGATCAAGGAATGGCTATATGGGGGGACATGGCTTTAATGCCAGGGTGATGCTAGAAACACAAGAACTGCTCCGTCAAGAACAGAGGCGGAAAGAGCAACAACTGAAAAAAAAAACTTCTTCTGAAGGGCCTAGCAACTATGACTCATATAAGAAAATTCAGGACCCTAATTATACCCCTCCTAAAGGCCCTTTCAGACAGGATGTACCGCCTTCACCATCTCAGGTAGCGAGGCTGAACAGATTGCAAACACCAGAAAAGGGAAGACCATTTTATTCTTGAGGTGAAGAAAATGAGGATCAACTTACCATGCAATAAGGAACATTTTCATATATAGACTTATATTTTGAAAACTTTTTACGCTGATGGTACTAAGGAATTATATCCGTTTTCTATTTCAGTGCCTTTGAAAATATGGGCAGAGCATTGGTGGCCCTTTGCCCACATCTTTGCTGTGCTGTCCCAAGTGTTGAATCCATGGAAGGATGTTCCACCATTTGACAATCATAGTGGAAGTGAGCAGCATTCCGAGTGCTGTAGCCCAGTCCTGTAGCTGTCAATGGCTTTTTGCTAGGATTTGTTGCAATGTGTTTTACTTTTCAGTGGCATATTACACCAACATGCAGCTTTGTGGCATCAAATTAATGAATTTGAGTTTGAAGGAGGCATTGACATGTCCTTTATTATTTTTCTGGGGTCAGAAGGAGGTGTACATATTATTCTTGAGTGGATAAGGCTGAGCTGTACTCTGAATTGCAGTTGGAGTTCTGATATGTTTTATGGTGGAGTCATTACCAGTCTTTGTTGATCAATATTTGTCTATATGCTGAAAAACTATCTTTCTTCTATTATGCACATATGCACTCTTTTTTTTCTCTCTCTCCCCACTCTGAGCTTATTAAAAAAGCCTTTATCCTGACTCATGAGGAAAACAATATTAAGCTTTCAGTTATCCTGAGAATCCTGTTCCAATTGCCTTATAATCTTAATGCACAGTCCATTACAAATGAAATAACTGGAGAGAGATTATTTATACAGACACAGCCAAACCTTTGATAAGTATATTTTACTATTTTATTAAAGATGGGAAATTATGAGCACACATGCAATTGAGTTCTGCTTTGCTTTGCTTCCAAATTAATTCGGTCATATGACACTTGTATCTAGGAAGAGAGCTAGGGAAGGTGTCATGTCAGCTCATCTGATACACAGTAGTCTTTGGGCAAGTTTTGGAAATATCTCAAAGCAAGAGCAGAGGAAATCAAAGTTTTTCTTTTGATCAAATAGCTGTAAAGAGAACAATTCCATCTTTTTAGACATTGTAAAGTTTTGTGGACAATTTCCTTTGTGCTTCCATATACCATGTTGTTGCATTGTGATGCTACATTAAAAAGAGACCTTTAAGTACATGAATGAGAGATAAGTGGAGACAAACTGTTACACATCGTCCTGAAAACATGTCAGTATCCAAAAATTACTAAAGCAAACTGATTAGTCTAGCAGAGAGTAATATTTGAATGTTCATATGGGATATGAGAATTTCTTTTTCAGCAGATGGTTTTATGTTTGTTGGTCTGAACTTCATGTATTGTAAAAAAAATAGCTGGGTTGCTGAAGTGCCTGCAAATCCTGATGTGAAAAGGCTTGAGAATGGATTTCAGCATACTGTGTACAAAAAGGAGAGAAAGCAAGGAAAAAAAAAATCATGTATTGTGTGATTAAAAAAAAAGCGCCTATTTTTTTTACTGGCACATTTTATTTTTGCGCCAACTCATTTCTAGAATGTATGTGAAATATCAGCACACATATCTGTGTCTTTTATGCCTGTTTGTTAACAGTTTTGCTTGTTAATAATGTACTCCATGTTTAAAAGTTCTTATTAGTATAAGCACAGTGACATTGGATGACCATAGCTTTTTTTATGCAGAATTTGCAAAACTGTGTAAAATGGCTTTCCTTGTACATACAAAATTTAGAATAAAAGGCTGTTTCCATCCTTGTCTTGGTATTGCCTGTAGACCCCTATGAAAACTGCTGAGGATATTGAGTTTAAAAAATACTTAACAGATGTTGTTTTATTCTGTCTTAATTGTTTGTGTGTTGTCCTAAGAACACTTATAAAGGTGAGGAAGAGGAAGAGGAGGAGGAGGACGAAGAGGAGGAGGAGGGAAGAGAGAAGAGGAGAGAAGAGGAGAGGAGAGAAGAGGAGAGAAGAGGAGAGAAGAGANGAGAAGAGAAGAGAAGAGAAGAGAAGAGAAGAGAAGAGAAGAGAAGAGAAGAGAAGAGAAGAGAAGAGAAGAGAAGAGAAGAGAAGAGAAGAGAAGAGAAGAGAAGAGAAGAGAAGAGAAGAGAAGAGAAGAGAAGAGAAGAGAAGAGAAGAGAAGAGAAGAGAAGAGAAGAGAAGAGAAGAGAAGAGAAGAGAAGAGAAGAGGAGAAAGAGAAGAGTATACAGCCCCACTGGGCACTTGAAGACTATCATCAGAGGCAAAACCCACATTGTTTAATGTGTTGTGTTATTTTAGGTCATACCTATGACATTTAAGAGGCACATTGTTAAGACTAACCTCTGTGACAAAAATCTCCTTTTCTGTAGCATTGAGTCCTCTACCCCAGGAGACTGTCAGGACACCCACTGCAATCTGGCCAAATCCAGGCATGTGTTAGAAGCCCCCTCTGCACTTTGTGTGTGTTTTGGGGTCTGATGGGAGCCCTTCACAGGAATGTTGGCATGGTGAAAAACGGGAGAAGATAGATTTATGAATAAAGCAATATTTACAGTGTCAATGATAGTCTGTTTCCCCCATTAGTACTGGAGCAGATTCTGGTTTTCTCCTTCTTCCCCTCATTTCTCATTCTGTTGGTTACTGCAGGAATGTCAATCATGATTCTGTGTATGCATGACATCAAAGTGTTGCCATGGCAATAATAGTGTCAAATTATTCACTGTGACTTTAGTGTGGGATCTCAAGGGGAAGAGTAACAGGAGCTGTAGGGTGGACAGGCATCTTTCAGTGCCCAAAAAAGTAAAGGCAGGATTTTCCAAAATACTTAAATTGCAGTGTCTTGCATTTGTGTGTAGGGAAATAATTGCATTTGCAGTTTTGCAGGCCTTGCTGTCTCATCTCCTGACTGTGTTCCCAGATTACATAGCTTGACATTTCTACAGATTTATTTGCACTTGCAAATAATTGCAAGCATTAAAAAAATGCATCCACAGGAATAGAAAACAGGTTGAAGTCCTTTTCAAAACAAGACCTTTGATAAACTGTTGTAGGAAAAAGGGCATGTGTTTGGAAAAGTATGAAGTACAGGATGTTTTATGTGTGAGGATGGCATATGTTAAAGTTTACTCTTCTATGAAACTCCTCTTCAAGGTGTTAACAATTTACCATAATTAGATGTGTTCATGAAAGAAGGCAGATGTTCTCTTTGGGCCATGTCTGTGTTATGTTAAGTAAAGAATAAGGTCTTTTTCTGGCTTCGTCATCCTGTCTTCTTCCTGACATAGTGTAGACAGGATTTCTAATATTAACTCCCATAAGTTGCAAAGGGTGATAAGGAAGTGGGAGGGAGATATTTTAATAGAAAATGACCTTTAGTTCTGCCTAGTGAATAGATTCAAAAGTTAATTGAGCTAACTGCATTACTACAGTGATTTGTTTGTGGATGCATTACCATGATGAGATTAAGTCTGTAACATTAGTATGTTTGAGAATGGTCACAGGACAGACTGTAAGGGAGCTTACAACATCGAGGAGTGGGTGTATAGCTTGCACATTTTGCTCTGCTGAAACCCTGAGAAAACCATCTGCAAAGCCTCCTGTATTTTATCAAAATAATTTGTTAATGCTATTGAAATTCCTTGGGAAAGTTTAATATTACTAATGCAGAATACTGCTGCCTTTCTCAAAAAACCTATTTTCCCTCTTCTTATGATCCTCCTTGGAAGCATGAGTGCAACCCGAGTGAGTTATTACATGGGCCAGATAGTTTAATGCATGTCTTTGAGAACTCTGCCATCAAAAACAGCAAAAAATGGCATCAAGCCCAGCTGAAGATGGTTGGAAAGTACAATTGTCATTTATTGCTGGCAAACAGCTGGAAGAACAACAGAACAAAATTTAAGCCCGTCATGACTGTAGATATGTGGCCATGACTGTAGATATATGGCCTGCCTGCCTTTCAAAGCTGCACTGATGTTTCGGTCACGTTCTCTGTTAATGAGTATCTGTAACACTGCATTTATCTGTTTGGGGTATTTTGAGAAGGGAAAGGTTTGGCCAGACCAGGAAGAGATGTGCCAGACCAGCCATGTTGGCTAAACATAGGATATTCTTGAGTAATTCAAACCTTTGAACTTGGGTTGTTGAGACTTAAAGTGAATTTGGCTATTGCATGTCCTGGCTTGCAAGATTGTTTTCAAAATATTTCCTAATTCTATTTGCAGTGCCTGACTGTTTCTACATCTTTCTCTCCCAAGTCCTCAGTCTAGTTAATAATAAGCACTGTGAGGCATCTGTCAGGAATGCAAACACAGAAAAAAACCTCATCTATTTCTTATGCTGCTGTTGTGCCACTCCATCCTAGCCTTCCAGACTCAATTTAAAATTCGACTTCAGCCTGGCAGAGGAAGGATGAGGGTCAGAAATCCACAATGGGGACTGATTTTGTGAAAGTAGAGTTTGCATGTGTGTGTCTGTGTACATGAAAGAGGCACAGACTGGGTTCATTTGTCTTTAATTCATGTCCCTCTTCAAAAAATTACTTGTAGCATTTCTTCAGTGTTTTTTCCTATCTGTGCAGAAAGCAGCTATGATTTGGTGCACATGGTCATTGTTTCGCGACTCTTTGTAATCTCTTCTATTTTGTATCTGCATCACACTCTCTTTTACATCTGCTGATTAATTCTGTTGCATTTATTTGTTTCTCTAAATGGCATGCAATTCATTCACATCCTAGGCTACTTCTTGCCAGTGATTGATTTTCTCTCTTAGATTTGTAAACCTATTTTATTATTTTTCTGTCCTTGAGAGTAATATTAGCTTTGTAACTTACACTTTAATCAATTTTTAAAATTGAGACTGGAAGCTTGAGTTGGGATTACACAATAGCAGGCTAAAGAACATGGCTTTGATTTCCCTTCTGTGTGCAGTGCACACTTCCTAGGCACTTATAGGGACTGGGCAGAATACTCTGGGCAGAATGGGATGAAGAAAAAAAATCAAGCCTGGCATCTTTAGATGAAAAAATTAGGGGAAGTTTGGAAGATATTTATGCCCACTGTGTTCAGTCTACTGTGAATAAAACCAAAATTCCCTAGATGTATTACCCTGCCTGACGGTTTCAGAGCTCAGACTGACATGACTGGTTTAAAAGCAGATGGATGGAGGAGGAAGACACTTGCACCCGCCTAGAGGACGCCAGGACCCACTTCCCTTGCAAATAGGCTCCCAAAATTCTGTTTTCAGATGCACATCTTACAGCAGCTGAGGGCTTACATTCACAAATTGAGCTTTCAGTGCAGTGGCTGCAGTGACATCTGTCAGGGAGGGAGAGATGACAGCCACAGGTGATAATAGCTTCAGGTATCTGATTTTAATCTGCTTGTTTGTTGGAGTAATCCTTGTCTTAGAAAAATAAGGAAAGAAATGAAGAGTGAGGGAGAGGTGTAAAATATGAGTAAAAAGGTTCTCCCCTTACACTCTTTTCACTGTTACAGCCACTGGGATTTGGTTACCTCTTCTTCTCCTTTATGCCCCAAAGGCATAAAAAAGAATAAACTAGGTAGCAGTAACCTTAGCACAAAAATCACGACTCTCCTAGAGAGTCACTCTATTGTGTAGCACATAAGATGTGAATTAACAAGGCGACAAAGAGAACAATGTTACTGTCCCTCTGTTACTTCCTCTGTGGGTTTCCCTGGGGTGTGTTTAGATTGTCAGTCCTTGGGACAAGGAGCTGTGTTTATATTTTTATCTATAGAACAGAATAGTATTGTTGGCAGTAAAAGCTAGTGAATATGGTGGCAGAGGGGAAGTTGGTGTGAAAGGAATTTTTTAAAGTTGGTTTCTATGGACTTTTGCAGCAGGTGCATGATGTGTTCCTAGTCGTAGTAATATTCTCATTTGTAAGTACAGTCCATATTGCTTTACTACAGCTAAAAATGAGTTCCTCAGTTCTCTTCATTTATCTAAGGTACTACTTTAAAGCTTTTAGCTGGAGTAAGATCTCTTTCTTGTGGAAATAGGAAACATTCTCGAGGTCACTGTTTGAAGATTGAAAACTGTCTAGAGGGAATTTAAGAGATTTTCAGGAGCTGCAGCCTCCTGCCAGGAGCCCAGAACAGTTCTCACCTGTGTTCAGAAAGCTGGAGAAGACATTAGTTCTCACTGCTCCACCGATGTAATTCATATTCACACTTAGAATATGCTGAAGTCTGAGACCCCCTTCTGCATACCCATCACATTTTATATTTTCCTTAGGAGCAAAAGCAAAGCTTTGTAACAGTTCAACTGTAGCCAGGCTCTTAAAAGCCAGTAGGTTCTTAGGAACAGGAATGTCTTTGCCTAAAACTTTGCATCTGATGGTGGTGATGTACGTTTTGCTTTATTCTACCAACCATCTGTTGTTTCCTGCTGGTGACACACGTCTTCCTCAGCTTTCTCTGTGTGTGGTACATTCAGGCTCTGCTCTGTGGTCCAGACTAAACTGCAAGAACCATTTAAATAAGTGTTTATAAATAATGATAATTTATTACTATGTGATCAGGGTTAAAGGAAGGCAAATTTACACCAGAGGAACTACTATATTTGCAAAGGAATTTTAAGGCTGAGAAGTCCTTTTCTTGCTTTGGCTTCTGAAACTCACCAAAGGTTAATATAATCCACTGCAGTGTAATAGGGACTGGAAATGGCAATGCCTTGGTTTAGTGCCTGGTTGATGATTTGCAAAAGTCTGTTTTATAATCTGGACTGACTTAATTGTAGTCTTCTACATATTGTTCCTCACTTTGAGAACTGAATAAAATCATAATAAAAATTGAAACCACTAAATTATGCAACCTGTTGCTAGTCAAAAGCTCAGTCAATACTATAGCCATCAAAGTAGAAATAATTTGTCTTTGCACCTTTCATTCTTTTTTTACAAAATAATGCACAGAATTTTTTATGAATAGTAGTATACAGTATTTAATTGTTCATTCTTTTATTTTAAAGTCAGTTTGCATGAATAATTTTCTCATCTTTATGCAGAAATTTTCTGCATTTTTGTTGACTAAAATATTACTAATCTAATTTCCTATTAAAAAAGTCATTTTCAGCATTGCAGAGCTGAAAGGTGCTACCAAGCATTTAGTCTTCAATTTACATACAACAAACCCTGTAATCTGATGGGGATTTCACACAAGGATGGCTGCATGCAATTATGTGGGCAAAGAAAAAATTTCATCCAAGGATCTGCTCTACAACAATTTCATCTGTTGGTCTCCCATTAAGATTTCTATTGTTAAATTGCTTATTGATGTGGATTTAAGAGTAGAAAAATCTACAGTGTTGTCATACTAGGTTTTCAATGCTGTTTGCATTTTCCTTTTTTTTTTCCTTTTTAATTATAGTTTGCATTTGTTAGAAAGGAACAAAGTAAACAGATTGGAATAATTCATTTGAGTTAACACTCATTGACAAGAAAACATTAAGCATTCTCCAGATGAAGCATCAGTCATGAAAGACAGAAGGATAATCCTAACAATACAACTCAGATAAATTAGTTTTTGGATATATATTCCAGCATTGCGTGAAGCTGTATCAATTCTTAATACTGTCATAATAATGTGCACTTTTAAATGCTGCCAGAAATCATGATTACAACAGAGAGAGGATTCACTGTTTGTGTTTATTAATGTGGGAATGTTGGAAGAGTATTTGATATCAAATGTTGCAGTCTACAGTGATTGGAGCTAAACTGTAAAACTGATTGGGAAGGTTTGGGCAGATAAATACAAATGGCAAGCAGCGCTCCACACACTGCCATGGTGGGAGCACATTCTGTGCCTCCAGCACTGCAGAACAAGTGCAACCTTGTGAACCTGGTGCCACCCCTTTGGAAAGGTGGTGAGAGAAAGTGGAGGGTGCAGGACCAAGGTAAGCATGAGCCTGAAGCACATTTGCTCCTTCTGAGTGTAAGGGAGCCATTTGTACCTTGGCTGGCTCGCTTGTACCTGGTGGCTACCACTTTATTTCCCATCTCTGCTGTGTTTGTCCATAGGTGGGCAGTTGGGTTGTGTTTTTTCTTAATTTACTGAGGGTGGATACAAAATTTTGCCCCACCCTTCTGTGCCAAGAGCACCATCACAGCTGCTTCTTAGAAGCTTTGACTCAAAAGCTGTTAACATTTCCTTCAAACAGGATGTCAGGACAGCAGGGCAGGGAACTACCTTGCCCTCTCTGTGTTAGAGAGACTTTACCACAGAGGAAACCTTTGCAGTAATAGTTTACTCAGCTGTTACATTTCTCTTGAATTAACTGATGTGTTGTGAATTTCGCAGTAGTGTCCTCCGCTGCACAAAGTTTAGGATGCAGGACTCAGGCTGGGAAGGAGCATCTGGAAACCTGACTTGTAGGTCTGAAAATACTAAAAAATAAACCCAAACAACAACAACCAAAAAAAGCAGCTAATTTATCTCTTAATGTCACCATGAGTGTTGTCACAGTCCACACTAAAGCCTAAATTAAATGTGGTTAAGGGTTAATCTCCCTGGAAATATTATGTATATGTATTAAATGGGGAGTAATTTGCAATATTATGACATTTGATAGGTGATATTCAGATCCAGCTGATACAATTTCAGCAAAGAGCTGGGAGAATAGCAACAGTCCTTCTGTTGCCTTGAGCTGGCATTGTGGGGCAGCAATGGAAGCAGCAGAGCTGGCAATGCAGTAACCTAATACAGAACACAGGCTGCTTCTTTTGTTAAACATCTCCTCCTAAAAATGCTGGCAAGCACACATTGTTTCCTTATCATTTTTTCCTCTTGAGAGATTTCAATTCCATTTACCCCACGGGCCCAAATCCTTCCTGAACACACGAGTTAGACAGTAAGGAGGATTACCAGAAATAGCTCAGACAATGACCAAAAGCCGTCTTCCGTGCCTTTTCTTTCCAGCCAGCCACCCAACTTTCATTATCAAGGGGATGAATACCATATCTGACTGCATAATCAAAATCCAGTGACCTGTCAGATACGGCACTCTTTTGCTGTTTCCCTTTGACTAGGCTTCAGTTCTGGCACCCTTTTAACCCAGATTTCTTGTCACATTGTAACTTGTAGACATTTAAGGATACAACTGCCTAGCTGATATATTTGAGGTTGTGCCCTTATAGTATATATGGTATATTTAGTGTCATGATTTCTAGCAAAATTGGAGCAGCCTGATGCCAAAGAAATAGCCTTTAATTTAAAGAACATCAGCAAAGAAGAGTGAAAGCATATTGAATAATAGAAATCTTTGCCCAGTTTTTCCAGCAAATTTTCTGCCTGTGATATTTGCCAGCACATTCTTGATGAATGTCTAAGGTAAAAATGACTGCTCATTTGGATCTTGAATGTCATTCAACATATGGAAAGAACTACTGACTTCTCTTTAAATATAGTCCCATGCAGTCACCATTGAAAAAAACTTTAATTTTTTTCTTCTCCTCCTTCAAATACATTACAATGCACTTAGAGGATAAACACCCAGCAAAGTTCAGGGAAAGTCATACAAGGTGCCAAAAGAGCACATTCTCCTGTTGCAAAGTCTAAACCTAAACCTGTTTCTTGGAGCCAACTCTAGATTTTGTAAAGAATGAGGGAAAGATTATTTTTAAATGTTTTCCATACAGTATGTTTCCGTTTTTCCTCTTAACTGAGTCAAAAAAGCAGCACAGCTCAGCACAGCCATAATATGCTTTTCTGGATTGCTAACAGAAGACTGAAGGGCTGGTTTCACACCTCCAGGATAACTGTGCTACCAAAAGGGGTCCCAGAGCTGTGCCCTGGCAGGCCCCACATATTTCTATGGTCAGTTTGTCTCTGGGCTTAGAAAGCAGGAAAATTTCTATGAGAAATCTTCTCAAGGTTTTCCCAGAAAGTTACAGTATAGCACTTCTCTGTAGTCATTCCAGATTTCTGGATGTTTTACTAAGTAATAAGTACCGAGCTGACTTATTTTAACAATAGATTTTCTGCTCTTTTTAGAGAGGACATCTCAAGAAAAAAATATGGGATTTCTTTTATATATTTTTTTCTTTTTCTCTTCTTTCACAGAGTTGTGAAGTTGGTTATCTTAACCAACCAGAGGAGGTTTTTTGCCAGAGGAAGATAAAAAGTGATACCTTTTGCAGCAGACATTCTGAGGCTCCAAAACTGAGAAATGCCGTTTGTCCCATTTATTAACAAAATGTGAAAATTACAGAAGTCAGTTTATGAACATGGTACCAAACCCAGCAGCAAGCAGCAGACTGTCCCATGTATGGTGTTAGCACTAGATCTAGGTCTGTCTAATAACTTAACCAACTGTGTCTTGGCATCAGGCCCTGGAGACTTTAGTTACTTTCTTTTATCTTTGAACAGAATGAACATTCAAATGTTTAGTACTGATAGCTTTCTAATTGGCTGATTCTTTTAGTATATTCAGTTTAGACTGTGCTTCTTGGCAGGCGGACTTTTATAGACAAGCTCTCCACAGCCAGAGTTGCATCCCTACTTAGTGTGCAGAAGTAATATTTCCTAGACATCTATTTTGTGTGACAGAGAAGAAGCATCATAAGCTAGTGGAAGTTATTAATTTTTAATATTTTATTTCAAATTTTAAGGTGTGCAGTTGCTGGATAATGAAAAATACTTGGGAGCAAGCATTTTGGGGAAAATACACATGAATCAGAAGGATGCTTATTTTGTATTTTCACTTCCTATGATCTTCAGAAAATGCTGACTGCAGTCAGCAATGTTGGCAACAGTCCTTTTTCACAGAACTCTTGAAGTATGGCAATACTTCATTGCCTGCAACAGCCAGCCAGGCTTTTAATAAATTAGTCCTGAAGGTAGAGATAGATTCTGGAGAGATTCGGAGGTCAGAAGAGGCTGCTATAATAATCTAGTTTATTACCTAACTTCCTTTTTAACACCGACTGTAGAATTTCGTTCAATACTTCCTACATCAAACCCAGTTTGTGGCTGAAATCAAGAAATCTTTCAGAAACACCTCCACTTTAAGATGATAAAGGGCAGAAAATTTACCACATCCTTTGGCAATGTCCTTAGTTTTTAACTGCTTGAACTGATAAAAATTTATGTTATTGTCAGTCTGAAGTCTGCTAACTTCATCTTTAATGACCTTGCTGTGCCTTTTTGTTTGCTCTGTTAAAGGCAAAATTACATAATTTTACACACTGAACATGGCTCAATAAGACCTGGGTTCCAAATGAGAAACAACAGCCTTGAGTCTCAGGTGTTCTGAGCATGGAAAAATGAGCACCCAGATGTGCAAGAGGGAGCAAGAGAGGAAGCCCGAAGCCCAGGATGATGGTACATGCTGAACTTGCATCTGCAAACTGGACACAGTCAAAAATATTTTGAAAACCTGGCCTGTAAATACCGTAACTAAGAAATACAAATTCAAAATACTGGCTGCTGTCAGGTTAACATTCTTTTGATGGTTCAATATCTTCATTTTAATGGTTTTTCGGTTGTTTTTTTTATGTTTCTGTAACGAAAACCAGGCTTGTGTAACAAAGAGATGGTTTGCAGGCTCCTATTAAGAGATAATTCTTAATGCTTTTTCTGTTTGGTATAAAATCATGATGCATTGTCACCTTGAACCTACCATTCTCTCGTAAAGGGTTTTAATCTTATTTTCCCTGTTGAATGGAGGCATGCTCATATCCTTTTGTAGTCAAATCCTAGGATCTGACTGAAGCTGTTTTCAAAGAAAGCAATGAATCTGTTAACTTAAAATCTAAATTTGATTTGAAAACCAAATACAAATATTTTGTATTCTAGTAAATTTTTATTTTTTGTACTGAGGACAAACAGGAGAACAGGAACTTCAGTTTGAAGATTAAAGTCAAGATAAATGCCTCAACTAGAGCCAGTACTCCAAATCCATTTTTTCCTTTTCTTTGCTGACAAGATTTTTTTTCTCTAAACTAAGAATATTTGCCATTGCAGTGATAAAACTGTGAGCAGTAGAGTTCAGTTACGCCAGGGAGAGAATATGATACTTTACATGAGCATGTCAAGGTAATATCAATTAAAAAAAAAAAAAGGGGAAAAAAGAGGCATAGAGTGACTTTTTAAATCTTTCACGCAGATCTTATCTATTCATAACCCAAATCAAAGCAACTCTGATTGCTCTATCAAGTGTAATATATAATTAAGGCAATTCAGTCCTAAGGTTTGGGGTTATCACAGTTCTTTTGATTCGAGTCACTGATTGTCTTAGGGAAAGAACTAGAGGGGAATTTTTTGACAGAGAGGTTTTCATCATAAAGAAAAAAACCCCCTTCTTTCAAATGGAAAACTGTACAATGAGGATAAAGCCTGCAAAATAATCAATAGCCCAGGACTTACAGCACTTCCAAGAGTGTGGTAGTGTGAGTCCCCGCCCTCAGCTGGAGCAGTGCCCAAATCCCAGAGCTGCTGTCTGGCCAAGACAGGGCCAAGCACTCTCTCCTCTGGCCTCCATTTAAATTGTATTGCAACAAACACCCAACTTCTGGGCTGCATATGCAGTCCCTCATTCTCTCTGGCTGGTTTTGGTTTGGCCCTGGTACCGGGGTGAGAAAGGTTTGAAATGTTAAGAAAGCACTCTCTAGCACAGCACATGTAAGCTCTGCGATCTCTGTGAACTCGCCTGCCCTGAAGCTTGACCTCTGCAAGTCTCTTTGAATGTTCATTATGCGAGAGGCCCAGGGCACACATGAATTCCTGCCTTTCTGTAGCACCCATGAGGCTGGAGGAGCCATGCTCACACTCTTCTGCACTCATTCCCGCTGGCGTGCGAGCCACGCGCAGACCTTCGTACCTGCTGCTGGGGAGGGCGCACACGTTTTGGGGAAAGGATTCTGCTCGCCTCTTACATCTGCAGTGTGCTTAAAGCTACAGGATAGCACAGTACGGTTAGGCCAAAAGGTGTTAGTGGCTGCCAACAGGGATGTTCTGGCTCCAAGGAAAATAACAATCCTCGTTAAAAATAATGGGTGTGCCAAGCAATCGGCCGGGCTCCGCGAACAAAGCAATCAAGCCCCTTTATGAGGTAAAAGCAGCTGGCTGAGGAAGTACCAGCACACTTGCATGTGGCTTTAGGACACAGAAGCTTTGCAGCAAGGAGCTGATGGAGTTTGTTCCTTCCTGCCCTCCTCCCTCCCTGCAGCCCCTCCCAAGGCTGCTCAGTGCTGGCTCTGCTGTGGCCTCGCACAGGGTAAACAAAGCAGGGTCAGAGAGGCCTGGGGGGCACAGGGTCTCCCAGAGCTACCAAAAACCCATTGATTGAAGTAACAGTGAAGCTGCGGTCTTATATTACACTGATTTCTTTTTTCTTTTACTTTTCTGGTGCTTCATTATGTTTGGTTTTTTTTTTCATGGTGAGTGGAAAGGAATAAAAAAATGCAGTTTCTCTATTATCTACTCTATAAGAATTGAGTGCCTCATAGCACATTTTACTGGATGTAAGATTGAGAAAAAGGAAATAATAAATTCTTATCCCAGCCATGCTGCTTGCTGGGAGGTGTGTCTTTATTATGTGCTCTCCATTCAGGGTGGGATTTACATTCTCTAACTTTAGTTAGCCAAAAGTGTGTAGTGTAAGTTTCTCATATAAATGTATTTCTGAGTCAGCTGAAGGAGAGCCACCTACAAAAAAAGGCTTCAAAACTTGGTGCTAAGATTGGCCCAGCCTTAAGGAAAGCCTATATGATCGCCCACTAAATTTTAAAATCTTGAACATAGAATTCCATCCTTTTAATCTCAAAATTTTATCCTACTTAAATTTAAACCAAGATTCCTTTGTATTTCAGTGAAATGGGGATGCATCCTTTACAAGCCTCTTTAAGAGTATTTCTTTCTCATATTTCAAGAGGAAAGCACCCTAAAGTCCCTGAGACCCCAGATCCAGATGAATACCTTTCCCTGTGTCCCATGTTGCACTAGCAAGGGCTACACTGGTTAGTGCTAAGTGAGAGAAAATAGCTAGTCTCCTTGTTTTTTTGGTAAATTCTTGATCCTGATCTACCTCACAACTCTGATACTTTGGAAATGTAATAAATATTTGCTATATGCTTCCTAGGTGGAAGATATGAAAATCTCCCTGTTTATTAATAGCAAATATTTAAAAAGTGAGTATTGAAAGCTTACTCCTCCTAATCATATTTGCTCCTGAAGTATTATAGAGGAGATAGAAAACCAATATAAATAATTACCAGCCTGAAAAACCATGCAGCCCCAATTAGAGAAATTGCACAATTTCAGCAGGAAACCATGTTAAAAAAAAAAAAAAGTCTTTTGTTCCAAAACGTTATATTGAAATGCTCACCATCTGCTTTAACCTCCCAAAAGTGGTGAAATTTAGCAAATTAAAATCTCTCCTAAACTCATCTCATTGTGCCCTGTTAATGGAAAACCTATTTGTATCTAATAGAACAAGGCATACCAATAGAAATCTTTTATCTATTGGCAAGTTGTGTAATTCTTTATAGCTATATAGTAGATCCAGATGCTTTGGCAAGGGGTATATTTCTTCAGGAGTACAGCTGGAGGAAGCTTGTATTGATTGTCTTTGCAATTATAGATTGGACCATGGCAATCACTAAGGACAGGGATACATTTTAATTCTGCATTGTGTAGGGTCTTTCTTGCCTTTAAAGACAAACAAAAAAAATCCATCTGTTTTTCTAGTCTGTACAATTTTAGGTGTATCATTCAAACAAAATGTATTTGATAGACTATTAAGGAAGCTAGCAGTGTGTCCTGCAGACATTCTGAGTCTTCACACAAGATACTCAACAATTACAATTATTCAAGGAAGATCCAGCCCAAAATTCCAATAGATAACTGCAGATCAAGACACTGATTGTCATTAGACTCTTCTCCAGCCCTCACTAATAAAACTTTGGCTACCCAGGTTAATCAACAGGCTAACTGCCCCTTTGGAGCAGTCCAAGAAATCTGCCAGGTCACTGCTGGCTGTTCTCTACTCATACAGAGTTGCCTTTGTGTTCAGAGCCTGTGACTAGACACAAGTTAGACTAATTTGTCTTAATTCAGTTCAGTTAGAGGGGGGCAGGTTGTAGATGGGCTTATATTTAACATTCAGCAAATCAATTTATCATGAGCTTGTGGCTTTACAGGCACATTTTAAATTGACATAAGTAGATGGCCCATGCTGTGGCTTCTTCTGGCACACACAGATCCAATTCAGCATAATAGCATCAAGTCTCATTTGAAGATATTTGTACTAATCTCTTAGATTTTAAGTGGTAATTATGATATTTAGTAGTCTTTTAACTTAGATCTCCAGATCTCTAGATTTCAGTAGACAAATGGAAGAGGGTTTTCCATCAAGATGTGTGAAAAAATGGTATTTAATCTTATCTCAATAGAAATGCTCAAGGAAGCCAGAAGGTCTTTCTACCTTCTTCTAGACATTTTCTACCAGTTCTATCCTCGTTTTATTTTACTTCACTGATGATTTATTCCATGGTTTGAATGCATTCATTGATGACAATGAGTTTAGTGCACACAACTTCTTTAACTTTGGTTGATGCTTTTCCTTTTCAGTGGTATGAATCTATAAAAGCTATCAACATGACTGTTCTGAGTTATTTACCTTGGAGTATGCCACTGACACAAGGCAGTTTAACTTGCAGCCTCTGTAGAAAAAGAGAGGCCCAGTTGAGGATAGCATTCCCAGCCTCAAGAGAATGTAGCCATGGAAAAAAGGATAGGAAGGAAAATAGTAGGGAGTGTTACCCCCTTTACTTAGACTGCCTGAGAAAATGTGAGTACCGTTGCTTTAAGTCTTGCCCATGTAGCATGAAATATAAGGTCTTTCCCTTTGATAACTTATATATGCAAAAAGATATAATGTTATAGAATTTTCTTTGAGCAACTGTCTTATTTTGATGAACTTTGAGTTCTGTAGTGTCTTTTAGAAAGTGAGAGTTTACTATAGGGAAAATACTGAATTCTACAAATAATCACAGAGTGTGCTGGATATAGCTTATTGTCTTGATCTTTCATATTTAGTTGATGTTTGCTATAAAAACAAGGTTCAGCCAAGTAGAAGAGGAAAAAGGTATGTTTGTGCCACATTAATTTTAGTTGTACAAGCACATGATGTGCTATGTGATCATTCTATAGGTTAATCTCATACCCTTGAGAAAGGCTCAGTCTGGTTTTTTTCCCTTGTTAAAATTTCACATTAATAAATAAAATTGAATGTTCATGCTTTGCTGGACAGTAAAACTCAATGATAAGAAGCTACTGCTGCTTGTCATGACCACTCTGCCTTTATTTATCCCTGGGCACCTGGTAAGGTGAAATACTGTGTGCCTGTGGCTTGAACCCCATGTTTTCTAAAATATGATACAGAGGAAGGCTTTTGAAATGGAAAGCAGATTTTGCCGCTATGTTCCAGAAAAAAAAAGATTGCAAACAACAGCGCAGAATCACAAAAGAACAGGGCCAACATAATTTGACACAAATGGAAATTTTTCAGTTCACATCAATAGGCTTTAATCAGACTAGTATTTCCTTCTTTCCTAGTTTTGTTTAGTAACATCCTTTAGACTTGGAGTGAGAACTAAACCCTTCTCTCCCTCCCCCTCTGTATTTATGATCTGGGCTTTTATAATAGTACCATTTTCCTGCAATGCCTGCAGAATACCAATGAAATATTTCTTCCCATAGTGACACACAACCATCCTTGAGTGGGAAGCACAGTATTTACAATATCCTACTAGACTCCCTCTTTTGCTTACTAGGTTCCTTCATCTGTGTCTCATGGCTTATTACCAAATGCTGTGAGAACACATGGAACACCTACACCTCACTAGAAAGACAAACTGAGTGGCTTAAAACAGACAGCCTTTCAATGACTGACTCACAAATTATCACTTGGTGAATAGGGACTTTATTGCATCTACACTCTTGTGCCAAATTCCAGCTGATAAAGTGACACAGTATATAAGTTTAGATGAAGGTGTCTTCTGGTGTATAAGGCAATAAAAAACTCATGGCTCAAATGTTTTGAACTCCTGGACTTTTCCCCAGCTTAATTTTCTCTTCAAAAATGCAGCATTGCAGAATTATCCAGCAGCCAACCTGGCTGTATATGGATACTCTGTATATGGGATTCTGTAATGCATGTTTGTTTTTAAAGCATTGCTAAGGGTGTTACTCTGGTAGCAGTCAGGGTTTCTGGAAATAATCAGTGAATCCCAAGTCAGAACAAAGGTGCTAATGTGGTACCAAGTTCCTGAGTAAATAAACAATTGCTAAACAAAATTTTTTCAACAGCATTGCATGTCTGTGTCAACATTGTGTTTCCTCTGTGAGTCATCTGGTCAGCAGCACTCCAGCTACATGGGAGAGGTCACCCACTTCCTACAGCTCTCTGCAGAAGATCGAAGTTTTGTGTCAGAATATACCACTCAGGATTTCCTGTGAGCCACAGGAGTTGCATTTTTTGGCAGGATTAGAGAAAAAAGTTGGGTTAGAAAATCCTGATGGGCATATTTGAGAGGAAGAAAAGACATGCAAGAAATGCTGTTTGTGCCAGCCTCAGTGTCCATTAGCTAGTCAGACATAGAAATATATTTGATCTTTATCACCCAAACATACAGAATTTTAATTCATGAGAAGGATGCCTCAGATTATTTCTTATTCTGCAGATTTATAGGAAATTGCTAATAAATGGGGGGGAAGACATCCACCCAGGCACTTATTTGTTTATTTCTAATATCCAGCACTTCAGTAAAAACCATAGATCTTTTTTATGTTCATAAATGGATCCAGAAACAGGAGTTACCTACTTTCTATCTCAGATGTAGTAGCCATTCTTTTATTCTTTTGAGATGTTTTTTATTAAATGTGGGAATCCTCACAGAACTCCTAGACTTTGTATGATTGCTGCTAATTAAGAGATGTAGAAAGCATATGATCATTTAATCTGATAGGATTTTTGCCAAGGCAGTTTATAAAAGCTTGCAAAAAATTTGCAATCTGTGTGTTGGTCCTGATTCAGCTTGAGCCTGAACTCCAGGGTCTGCGTTTGAATGTCCTCTCAACTCATTATCTCTTCCTATCTCATGTTAAGATGCTCTTCCAAGTCCAAGCAGAGATGTTCAGCCTTTTTCTAATAGAAATACGGTAAATCTCTCCTCTGTCATCATAATGCAAGATTCTTGAAAGAATTACTTCACAAATTTCAAACTAATAACTTATTACTTTTCACTGATATAACACATAGGTGGATAATATTCTGTCACCAGTGACTATAATCACCTTCAGCCCCAATTCAGCATCCCTGGTTCTGGCTTGATTAAGTATTTGTCACTTCTGTTTCATCCTCTCCTGACAGAGATAACTTTGTTTTAAGTCAAACTGTCATACTCTGCAGTTCAGGAAGGACATGAAGATGTCAGGTAATAATCCCTCCTCAATCTTGTGAGTAGGTAACATTGCTAATATGCAGAGCCATTAGTATGTTGGCATGAATTTAGCTTAATCATTTGCAGCAGTTCAAGCTTTATTAAGATACCTTAAAGCTGATCTGGATAAGCTTGTTCCATCTTTACATGGTTTGCTCTGCTTTCAGTACTTAACAAAAGGAATGTTTAAGCTTGAAAATTCTCCCGAACTTTTGTAACTTTATTTTAAATGGATTTCATCAGTCATTTGAGTACTTCAAAAAAGCAAATATAATTTCTTTTTTCCCAAGGAAAAAACTTTTTGGAAAGTAATCTGTCTCAAAACAGTGTGTCTATGTGGTTATTGCCATCTCTGGATGTTGGAGACTGTCATGCTAACATCATTAGTCATGCAAATCAATAGAAAAACTGCCACATTAAACAGATATTCAAAGCTAAATAATACCTGAACAGACTGATAAGACATTAGTAAAACATGGTTTTATGTTCTCTCATTTCCATCTCTCTTTGTCTTTTGAAGGATAATATCTGATACCTCATTCTCTCCAAGTTGAAGCATCAAGAAGGAGAACATTTACCTCAAGCTGTAAAACTTCAGAGAAAGGGAAGAAGCATTATCTTTTCAACATGCTGAATATGTATGGAACATGTTAAACATGCAGCATGTTTAAAGAAAATTATCCTTAAGATATTCACACTGTGAAGGGGCTAAATGCATGGTTTCCAAATCCTTTGTCCTGTTGAAGATGAAACTGAATTTCTATCTATATCTTCTATTAGACAATCCCATCTTTTTACTGTAGAAGGATGGGATTATTGGTATGCTATACCCAACCACCCACCCAACTATCTTCTCTGATTTCTTTTATCCTTTGAATCATTGTTTTTTGCTGTATAGCATAATTCAGTAGCAATATTTATAAATGCCTGTGTAGGAATGGTAGGAG
>VWYI01012587.1:21593-37669 GCA_013399455.1 Anthoscopus minutus | reverse complement strand
ATGGGAGATGTAGAGATCCACTCGCAGCCTGTGGGAAAAGTGCTCCCACCGGAGCAGGGGAATGATGCAGTGGGGCTGTGATCCATGGGAGACTGAATAGAGAGACAGAGAGAGAGCTCCTACTTCTAGAGGTAGAGAGGTCTCCTGCTTCCAAACTGGAGCAGCCTATCCTTAGAGAACTGTACTCTGTGGATGAGTGACCCACACCACAGCAGTTTTGGGAAGACTGTATGCCCATGGAAAGGACCCCACGGCATAGCAGGGAAAAGATTCCTCTCCCTGAGTGAACAGAAGATCTTGAGTGATGAACTGACCAAAACCCCCATGCCCTGTCTTCCTGTGCTGTTGGGAAGGAGGAAGGGGCTGGCAGGGGAAAAGATGTTTTAAAGGCTTATTTTATTTCTCATTATCCTCCTCTGACTCTGTTAATAATAAATTTATCTTCTACCTTTAAATTTGATCCTGATTTGCACTTATAGTATTTTTCTCCCAGTCCTTATCTCAGCTAATGAGCCCTTCGTTCATTTTTTTTCCCCTCTCCTCTGCCCAACTATAACAGAAGAGGGGGAGTGAACAACTTCCATGGCTGTCTGGTGTTTAGCCAGTATCAAACCACACAACCCTGCATGTGCATTGGATTACAGAGTTTCAAGAGATCCCTTCCAACATCAACCATTCTATATGACTCTGTATAAAAAATGAAAAATTACTAGTATGCTTCAAAATCATTCACAGGTTTACTTAATTCAAATGTGCATTTCTGATGCTTGGAAGGTTACCGTGCCTATTTTAAAAGAGGCAATGTCTCATCAACATCCTGAGGATGGATATGGGTGAATAGTGAAAACTATCATGTACATTTGTGGTTCATTTGCAAAGCCCTACAAACTGTATCAAAGTAGCTTCTGTTTTTATCTATCTTGTTGCCATTCCCTTGCCTGAAATCCTAATATAGAAGTATAGAAACAATATGCCCTTACTTTCTGTGGAAATTGGATATGCCAAGGTCAGAATCAGAGCAACTCGTTCTCACCATGAGATGCTCTGATTCTGACCTTGGCTTATCCAATTATACAGCTGTATTTGACTGTAATCTGCAATCTGTAAAATACAAGCTTGTGCTAGTAGTTACAAATGCAGTTTACTCATACTGGAACATTATACATTAAGTAAGCAAAATATTTTTTTAACAGGATATTTCCCCTGTGAGTGATGGACTGGGATAGATTTAATAAATAATTCATTTAAGGATTATTTTAATGATCTAATTTATTTCTGAAGACATGGGCCCAACTTCAGTCACAAATAAAAGCTTGTTTAAAAGAAGAAAAGTCTTAGTCTTGGCAGCTTTTCCGGCTATCCTGTCATAGACTAAGGTTCTCCTCTCCTTTACACACCAACAATTGTTTAACCTCCCTTCATTCCTTTGAAGACATGACCCTTGACTATTTTGTGTCATAATTTCTCACTCTGCCTTTGGCAGCTTTCCATTCTGGATCTTGTAGCTCTTGACATTCTCCATTTCAATTCTAAGACTGGGTTCCTCTCACCCTACATTACAGATACGCTCAAAAGGCCTTGATAGCTTCCTTTAAGAACTTTCTTCATAGATTCATTTGGGATGTGCTGCTGTGGAATTAGAGGTATTTTGGCTATAAACTCTGGGGACCCTGAAGGTTTGTATTTAATATCCTATTCTTGAATGCACTTTCATGACATGATTGAAATTCCCCTTCCATTTTCTCATCACAACTTGCTCTCCTTTTCTTTAGTCAAATGTTTAATGCATTTTCATTCACATCTAACCAATCAACAAACACTTGGACATAATATGTTGTTAAAACAGAGGTTTTGTGGAAATTATAAGGAATAGTATAGTGATCAATGTGTCTTGATTCACTGCAAGAAGCTAAAAGAATAGTCACAATCCTAGCACCCTCAGCAAAGACTTAAAGAATAAAGAGAAGTTTGCTTACCTTTCCCTTTTTTGAAAAAAGTTACTTCTAAGGAAAGGCTATTTGACATTCAGTTCTGTCTCTTTGCTTTGGGCTTTCTCCACCAAATCTTTCCAAAGTTTTCCCTGTGGGTGAACTGTTAGCAAATTCTAGCATTCAGGGCAGGGTTCCAGCCAACAGCTTGCTTACTTTTCCCAGAAGACTGAAGCTTTGCTTTTCCAGCCATTACTCCCTCCTGGCCACACAGTCTCTCGAGCATTTGCTTGGTTCAAAGGAGTTTTCAGTTTTGGGGAAGTACAAGTGGACTCATAGAAGGATTCAGTGAATGCTAGAGCTCATACAAGATATCTCATGCAAGTTTGCTGAGACCAAGGAAGTATAGATCAGGAATGTCTTCTTTTTGTGACAGGAGGCTATGTGATCAGCTCTCCCTTACTTGTTAACTCTGTTCCTCAGAATATGCAGTTGCAACTTTGGGCTTCCAATTTGCAACTACTTAACTCACTTCTGAAAATAGGGAGAGAGAGAGATACAAGAACCTATAGATTTGCAAAGTTATTAGCTCACTGCTCTATATAGTATCATAGATAATAGTGCTAATCCTTCCAAATCCTTTCTCATTCTCATTACATAAAGAAATAATTTAATCTAAAGGTATGAAATCTGTATTTCTCAGTATAGAGTTCCGTCAAGTTTTTAGAGGTTATTTCCTTTAGAATGAAATCTAATTCACAATGATAATTCCATAAGCTAACAGTACATTTTCAGTCATACCTGTGATCATACTTGATATGATTAATGGTAGAATGATGAGTTTGAGCATCCTCATTAGCAGTTCCCCAGGAAACGCAAAGTAGAACTTGGATAAGTTAGACAGTTTGCCATATTCCCGTACCAGCATGCCAACTCCGACACCTAAAAGGGACATAATAAATGTTGCACAAATTAGATGTAATTTATGGTAGAGACGTGTGAGACAAGGAGAAAAAATAGCAGAAGAACAAAAAGAGCAAGCAATAAAAATTTTCACAGCTAAGGCAGAACTTCTAAAGCAAATGAGACATTTCCTTTTCTGATGATAAGCAAAGTAATAACACATAATTCTGAAGTTGCAGGATGTCTTTAGGTATGTCTTCAGAAAAATCTGATTAGGTGCTCTAATTATCAGTCCACTCCAATACTAACCTTTAACCTACATTCATTAGTTCTAGAAGACCCATAACAGGCTTTTAAAAATTCAATCGGCCATATAAACACTGCCAACCACTACTTCAGATTATTTAGACTGGTGAAAATAAGCCTGAAAAAAACCCAGAAGCAACACTTCCAGTAATTGCTGCTGTACATGATTAGGAAAGAGCGTCACTGTAATCACTAAATTAATTTAATAACTTTCAGGAAACAGATCAACAAAAATACACTCTGCTCATTTCACAACACAACCGGCTTACAAACACCAGACTATAAATCCAGTCAGTGATTGAGCCATGGTGCAAGGCATCTTTATACATCCTCTTATCTTTGGATTACATGAATTATCAGATAGTTTTCACTTCTGGGACAAATCATGGATAAGAGTACTAAATAAAAGAGTACTAAAATAAAAAAATGATAGGCCAAAAGACAAGATTCTTCAGTTTGACAGGCAATACCTTTATTTTCCATTCCAACATGATCTTCGAATTAAAATGACTGTTATAGTAAATGTATTGATCAATGTCTAAAGAGCGCTTGAACTTTTGTTTCACATAGGAGCTTTATAATGCTTCAGTCCTGAATGAACTGAACATTGATACAGTTTCTTACTGGACCCAATGAAAGAACAAGTCAGAACTCTTCATCACCAAAATCAAGCTAAATGAAAATTAAGGCAGATTAAAAACAAGTCTTTCCTGTTAATGGAGATGTTTCATGAACCAGGTAACATTCCAAGAAAATGAGCTGCTCTAGTCAACTATTAAGATTTCTGATCAAGGTATAATCTCTGTCAGTGAATATGGGCAATTTAAATTCCTTGGAGCAATCTGGAATCTTAACAGCCTTGAAGGTATTTGCAATATTATGCAAATTACCTTAATTAATGAATGATAAGACACAATGATCTCTATTTCTAATCTAGGGACTGAATTAGATTATTTACTATGCACTTTTAGATAAGACCAAGCAAGACAAAATTCCATTTGTAAACTGGTTACATGAATTGAAGTTAGTTGCTAAGGCTTTGATCCTGAAAGCACTAGAGTAAATAGCTGAATCTAACCACACCAGTAATCTCCATGCCTTCAGACAATCCATGCAATTTAAGGTAGACATTTGCTTAAATTGCAGCAAGACTGAACTGCATGTTTATGGCAAGTTGTGTAATACCACTTTACTTTAAGTGGCTATGATTAGGACATGCTCCAACCATCTCCCTTTCATTCTACATGACTGTCATATTTGACCAGATGGAATTCTGATCATAGTATCTTCATCAGGATTGCTAGAAGGTAGAAAGGTGCACCCTGGTTTTCATTCTTGAGGGTTCTGTTTTCCACATCTTTAGATTTCACCACAAAAACCTTGCACATGCTCTCAAAATTCTAGCAGGGTTTCCTTAACATTTTCTATCCATATTCTTACACTTGTTCTGTTTGATTTTTTTGTCAAGGATATTATTTATCTAATGACAATAACTGAGAACAGAGTTCCAACAATGTCTTGAAATTACATCATTGCTCTCAATTCCTTATTATGCAATTTCTTTACCAGACAGAGCAGCTATATTCATATTAACTTGTGGAGCATGCCAAACTACAGTAAAATGCAGGTACCTTTTAATTGCAGTTATCATCTGCACATGCTGCTTGAATATATAATAGGAATAAAAGAAAATGTCTTTTGTAACGGTAGCAAGAGAAGATTAGAATATTAGCAGACTAAACTTGCTTTTGTATTGGAAATGGACTTTTGATTCTAACTTAAGAACTTTTGATACTCATCTCAATAACCAAGTTCAAGTTGGAAATTTCTTCTGGGAATTATAACAAACAAAAAGAGGTGTAGTCCAGCATAAACATATTTTACGTGGTAGCATTGCTTTTAACATCACTTTGATTATAGCTGCCCTAAGGCAGAAACAAAGTCTTATAAAAATCCCAAAATCTCTATATAAATGCTACTGAAAACTCCATTATTTCTGAAATTAAAATCGACAATTACTTTTAACAACCTTAAACAACAGTATAGTCTGCAAAGCGGCTTCTATAGGATTCCTTTTTTTTTCTTAGGATACTTTTTTTTTTAAATGAAATAATTTGCTTTTACTTTTTAAAGAGCAAAACATCACTCTTCCTACTTGCCCTCTTAATCTTTCTTGTTTCAACCACTCCACCTTTCTTCTCATCCATGATAAATTTGCTTTATTTCTTTTCCGTCTATTCTCTTTGCTGTTCCCTCTTATCCATATAGCTAAGCTAGGTTATGATATTTAGCACAAGGGCAATCCCTTTCTTACAGCTCGATACATACTGCTTAAGGTCCAGATTTCTGCAATATTGGGCAGATGTGAAGAATGATGGTGGAATAAACTGTACAATCCATATCTTTAATATAATTTTTTAAGGAAAATATATCCTTGTAACCATACATAGTACAGCACATGCTGTATAGCATGGTGTCTACATTTCCGCTCCTAGCAGCCACCAAGACAGCATGTGAAAGATGCAGCCTGGATTATGATGCACAATGAAGGCCATAGGAAAATTCCCCTGTCTGAATCCATATAAAACAATACATGCCCTAACTCTTTGTTACCGTTCTGCCAGGTAGCACATAAGGCTTTTCATAAGCTTGGTAAAAGACAGAAAATCCTTCAGAGAAAGGGTGTGAACACAGACAAAGTGAATTGAGGGGTGAGGAAGAGCAGAACAAGAGAAGAAAAACAGAGCAGAAGAAAAATCACTGAATATAAGCACACCGAGTGAAACCCACTGGCACCCATCTTTCAGGGAGTCCCAGCTTAAAAAGCTAGAGGGAATACATATCGGTTGAGCCATTTTTCATTGTGTTATCCAGAAAAAGGAGAGCAGAAAATGCTGCAAGGCATTAGCTAATGCCTGCAACTGGCTTCACTGTATGTAGCACTAGATCCATCACATCTACCAAGTCTGAGGCTTTACAGGACCTGTCTGTGTGTAGTAGGGTGGCAGAATATGTCTGGCCTGTGTATGTATGTTCACCAAGTCCACTACAGAAATTAGGCAAAATGTGTCTTGGGAGACCATTATGTTGAGGCACTTGTCTATCTGCAAAATTACTTTTGTGACATCTGTGAACAGTGATTTATTGCAATCTGATCTTCATCTGGAGTTCGCTATTCTATTTTTGCTACTTGCTATTGCTATTCTTTCTGAAATGCTGTCTAAGGAAAAAGGTAAATTCTTTGTATGAGAACAATTAATTATGGGGCTACTACATTTTTTTTCAAGCACCTTGCTGCAATTCAGGACACAGATTTGAAAATGAGTAAAAAAAGTTCACCAACTCTGTTCAAAAAATTTGCATAATCTCTGGGCTCAGCTATACTAGCACACATGAGGTGTGTCATAGATTGTACTACAGCTATTGCAAACTTTTAAAAACATGCTGGCCATTCAGCAGCCTTCTAAACAACCCATTGTGGAGACCATTAACAATTTTTCAGGAAGTGATAGCTAAACCCTGAAGACTTTGTATAATTATGTGAGGTCAACAAAATACAGATTTTGAATTTGAAAACTCAGAAACCCAAGTATCTGAATCTGTTCAGGACATGCAGTATGACATTACTGTACTTACTTGCTTTACATCATTAGCATTGTGGGTTAGTTACTCTTCAGAACCCAGCTACATCCCTGGTAAGAAGGCAGCATGATAGCACGCCCCTTTACTTTCTTTACCTTCACAGGTAGGATAACTCGCAATTTACAAACATATAACCAAAGTCCACACATTGACATGCCTGCTTCTATTTCTCACTGAAAGAGAATATAAAGCAGAAAAAATGTTATCTAACAGGTAGGATGCCTTCATGTTACTTACATTCATGGATGAGAGCACTGGTTTGGGATGCACAGTTTTAATTGACAGGGAGTTCTCCAACAGTGTGCATGACACTGAAGAAACATCTTATCACCTTCAACTCCACTGACTTTATTAATAAAGTGAATGGTCCTTAGGAATGAACCATAAAGACAATGAGAAAAGGAATCCAGCATATATTTTTGTAGAACTAATAATCTACTTTGTAAAGTGATCTGTTCTGTAATACATGTAGCACTCTGCAAAAAAAAATCTGTGGTATTTATTTTTCCTGTTTTCTTAAAATTTCATAATATGGAAACCCCTTTTAACTGAAGCAGAGTTAGTGACACTGGCTGATGCTGATAGACAGTGTGGGAATTACAGGAATTCTGCTTTGTCACAGCACTGAAAGGAAAAAAGTCACATTGTTCAAACCTGGTATTTAATTGTACTGTAGCTATATCTATTGTGCTATTAACTAAATTATTGAGCTTTTCATAATTTCCCATTATATGCTGCAAACATGTGACAGACTAAAACACAATTACTTCTATCATTTTGGTGGGTCTTAACTGGATTAACTTCACAGCAGATGATTCATGGAGCTGAAAAGATAGCAAACAAAGTTCACTGACTTGATTTCAAACACAATACAAAATATTCAATATAAACATGTCAAGCTGCAACACAAGCAGGAAAGATTTTTGCAGTGTGATACATTTTCAGTCCTTTAGCAGTATTTTATAAATAAATTTTGTCTGCTCTCTCCATAGAGTTTCTGTTACCACTGGCTGTCTCTTAGTGCAAAGAAATACAACGCCCACTATAGAACACTAAAAGAGCAGGTGTGGAAGAATATATTACTAATGCTTATAAACATATTATTTCAGCTCTTTTTGTATTGTTTTTAATTCTTTCTAATGTTACACATTTTACTGTTTTATTTTTACTTGACAACATACCTTCCAATAAACATACTGATGTTGATTGAAAAAGGAAGATTCTTAGAAAACTGCAGGCAACCACTGAGGTATAGAGTTTCGGGGTATAACTACATGGCAACTAATCTTACCTCTCTGGTTGCTTGTGTAAGCCAAACTCCCAGCTTGCTTACAAAGGCATGTGAAGAAAAGTTCTCTCAGAAATCTTTCAGAAGAAAGGTCCCATATCAGGTCTTGGTTTACTGAAGAATATTTACTAGCTATGTATAAGAGAATATGTGCTTGTTCTCTGCCATGGTGAGACCCCCTGATGCTCTCTGATTATCCTGTTGAGGGTGCAGTGGTTGTAAATTCCTTCACATAAGAAACACATTGTCATCTGACTAGTGTGAGAAAAATTCAGGTAGACAGTGACTCCCTGTGATGAGCCTTCAGGAATGAAGGCAAAGTGGAGTGTTGGCCAGAGGGGGAAAATCAGCTTTTCCAGTGTGGGTGTATTCCTTTACTCACAGTAGGTCTGAAGGCTACTGCAAACACACAGTTATGTGTAAACCCACATAACTCCTTCTACTTTCTGTGCTGTGGGAGCCTGGAACAGGGCTAAAATAGGGCAGAGCCTGTAGCACTCACCAATAACACTGGTAATACTGAGCAACCTCTCTTCTATGCAGCCCTACACAAGGCAAATCTCACCCTCCATTAAACCAAGGGCAGTTAGTTCACTCAGTCAGCAAAAAGGAAATAGTGGCTATTTTCCTGTGATTATGTGACCACAGTTCTGCTGAATCTGAACCAGTACTCCCTCTAAATATGCAGAGGGCTAACCATTTTGATTATTTAACAATGTCTCCTACTGGACTCTGGCTTTCTTCTCCTTTATCCAAATACACTGTAGATGAATTCCACTTATACATATTTTCCAATTATTTTCCATGTGCAGATGCAACTTCTTCCAGAAAAAGCCAATAAAAAAATAGAGCTGAAGGAAGAAGAAAAACCTTACGATTGTGCTTCATCCAGTAAGAACTCTTGTACAGAATCTACAACTCTAAAATAAATTGTACCAGAAATAAAATTTTTTATTTTCACAGTTTTTCAACAAACTTGTTGACTACGTTTGTGAAGTACTGTACTTACAAGCTTAATATAAGAAAGTTATTCATTTTATAAACAAGGCTATGTCATAAATTAAACAACGTGGGGAAAATGACAATTCTCGAGCAGCTATGCAACCTACATTTCTTCATGAATTTGGATGTGTCCTGGTGAAAGCACCTGTTCCACTGGGAAATACTGTGTGAAACTCATTAGGTTTCAGGAAAAGCTAATTCGGTGTCAAACACACATAAAGGAGGACTATAGTGTAATTAAAAGAATGAAGAGCCTACCTTTTGAAAGAAGATGAAAGAGCTCACTTTGTCCACCAGGGCAGAATGAGGTAGAAATACAGAAAATAGTTGAATACTAGTGATGGAGGAATATTTTAATTATTGGATGCATAGTGAAACTGAATACATTTATAGTGGAAATTGTAAGGCTTTTAACCATCAGATTGAAGAACACAGCCTCCTAGGAGGATATGCACCATCAAATAGCCTACCCAGCTTTAAGATGGAGCATGATATGTAAAAGAATTTTATCTATAATGATGTAATCTGAAGCAGCAGAGGCTAGATATGATAAACCAGGGGGTATCCTTCTATCTCATATTCCTGTGTTTTACAGTAAAATTGAAAGGTAAGCTAACAACAGTAACTTATCTTTCTTCTTTTGCAGACCTTCCTTATGGCCCTTTTCAGATATCATTTCTAAAACCATTACCTTTCTCCATCTCCTCCACCTATGATGTGAGTGCCTTCTTTAATCATGCAGTCATCCAAACATGTATAGGTCTTACTGCTTCCAAAACACCTCCAAATTCACTACATTTTATAAAGCAGTGCTTTGTTTAGACCCCTTTTCTCGGTTGTTTCAGAAATTAGCACCTATTGTTTTGTTTATATGGCCTAACACACTACTGGCACCACTGGCGATGCTGCACACAAAAATAAGAATTTCTCACCCTTCCTTGTAAAAGCCCACTGATCTTCTGTTCTCTTTCCATCAATGTTTGCTTGCTATCCCAAAGCTGCATAAGCACCTTTGTACATGAATAGCCCAAGAGATATTAGCTCAGTAGAGCACATCAGGAAAAATGCATCTCCATTTAAGATCCCTAAAACACACAAGAAACTAAATGGTTGGCAGTGGTATAAGAAATGGGAAAGGCTAGTAACTGGAAATATCTGCCAGATTCTGACCCCTGTTATTGTTTCTTTGATGGGAGAAAAGGACAGTAAACAGGACATTCTGTTCTCGCTCTCCACTTGCTGGAAGAGCAATGGAACGATTGTGACGAAGATAAGCAGCTGGAAAGGCAGTTTAGTGGACACTAAAGATAGACAGATAGCAACATGCAGAAACATTGTTATTCTGAAACTAACGAAGACATCAAAGCATTGAGAAACCAGACATAGGACCCACAAAATTAGCTCAGATTAAGCTAGGCCAGGTTGCTTGCCATTCCAAAAGCATGAAAGGACCACAAAAATCTGAAACACTAACTCAAATGCCCTGATCTTCAGATGTGTTACAGATGTGTTCTCACTGCACAAGATAATGCGATAATGTTGTGGGACTATAAGTACAAATGCCTTGCACAAATCCTATGGGGCATTTGGGGGGGGGGGAGGGAGGCGGGAAATAAATTCCAAACAGTGCAATTGTTGTTTGTGAGTAGTCTCAACCTAAACATCATCTTTTTTGATGGGGTATATAAGATGAAAGTGTCTTTATGCTTTGTTTCTAAAATGTAAATATAAAAGAAAAAAAATGTTTTGCAATTACATTGTCATATCTTCCCTTAAATAATATGGGGAAATTGGACAGAGTACATATTTTGCTGATACTAATATTGGTGTTCTTGCTTCAAATGTAAAAATAATATTGGTGGACTTTGGTAGTTTGGAGACTCTGAGAGTGTAAATTGACATTATGCTCACCCTTCCCAAAGATTTAAAAATTCAGCTCTAGTGATAGCTTTACTTCACTCATATAAATTGAAACCCAGAGACTCTGTTAAAACAAATAAAAAAAAATGGGAAATCTTTATATGCCAGAGGAAGAAATAAAAGATGAGTTTTATTTGCTTCAAAACAGTTCATGACCAAGAGACATCATGATTAACTTCAATTACCTTTGAATTCTTTCACCAGCTGACATCCTGGTTTAGAGCATTTTTGATCCTCAGTGCTAAATGAAACTTTCAGATGGCATTCTTTGTCATCCTGCATTTTAATTTCCATTGTTAAAATTAAATTCAGACATTTTCTCAGAATTGCTATGTTTCATATATTTCTGAAGAAATCCCATCCTATATCAAACTGTTGGCAAGTGTTACAGAGAAACACAGATATAAGAATCATCACTCTCTCTCAAGGAACAAAAAGTCACTAGTATCATCTATGTTGTTCTGAGGCACAGCAGGAAGAAAACAGTCTTCTTTTAAATTCCTATGCTACCACAGTTGATTCAAGATATCTGGTCTTCATTTTTTATAAATTCCAATGTAACGAAATGCTATGCTTCAGAATTCAAGAACGGAATTGACTGCTTGGCTTACAACTATATTTGTCAGAAACAAAGCAATAATTCTTTTGTTTTATTATATTCCCCTTAACTTCTATCCTGCTGGTTTTGCTAGCGTATTTCAAGAGACTATAAATCTGCTTCTTTGTTTGGAACCTTACTAATGTATTGGGCAAGCAAGAAATGTTACTGAAGACAGCCTAAACTAAGCTAACAGGCCACTTTTTGACAAGGGTACGAGCAGGGAGAAATGGAAAATGGTAAAACCTTACTTCATATTAAGAATGGCTTTTGCTATTTAAAATGCATCTGCAAGAGTCAGAAGTAACTTACTGTAAGAAGGACTTTACAGGTCTTTGGGTTTAGAAGCTGTAGTCTACACTTGCAAAAGGAACTCAGAAATATGGTGAGCTCCCTGGATTCAGGTGGCCTTCTGCATAGGGAAAGGCTATCCACAGAGTGATAATTTACAACTTGTTCTATTGTTGTCATGCTATAAGACTTTCATTCTTGTAAGAGTGCTCTGGTGGGTTTCCAGTAATGCAGAACTACTGCTATTAAAACCAGCTGTCAAACCCTCTCCTGTCTGATTATGGAGGGAGCATTTAATTTTGAATGTGTGAGTGCACCTGACTTATCCAGAAACAAAGAAATATTCTTGTAGTGAGATATTACTATTTAATATTATAATATAAAATAATAATTTCCATTAACATTATAGACAACAAAGGCATATAAACTTCTAGGGGAATATCGTAAAACACAAAGCTGAAGATTCAGTTGGCTACTGCAAATCATTACAGTCACAACACTCAAAATTTCTGCAGTGCTGGTGTTACAACAGGAACTATGCATATTTTAACCTCGCTCTCAAATGTGGGGAGAAAAGGAGGTTTGATGTCTGTCCGAATCTTTCTACAGTGGAACCGCACAAGCAAAGCATCTGATCCTGTGGAGACTGAATAAATTCACTTCAGAGTGGAAAAGTCAGGTATTCAGGCATGCTCCAGCCTCAATACCCGACTCCCGCCCTCTCTGCTACTCCATTCCTGCCTTACATCACCGCTTGCTGCAGCTCGAGTTTTTGCGCTTTCTCCGGCCGCCCGGTCCCGGCTCTCCCTGAACCACCTCGGACAGCTCCCGCCGCCCCTGCGCCGCCCAGCCCGGCTCCCGGGACGGCGCCAAGTTTCCTTTTCCGTGGTGCCTGAGGGGCACAGTGTAAGGATCGTGTACATATCTGAAGAGGAGAACGATGGAGGAAGGTAATGGCAGAGCACGAAAGTGTTTACCACTGCCTCACACGGAGACTGCACTGGCACACCCGTGATGAACAAAGGGCTGAAGAAAGGACACCTGCTATTCAGAATCTCCCGTGCCATTAGCTTCCTCCTTCTTTATCTATCTCAGTATTGCATTTCTCACATATTCGCATGAATACCTGAACAATTTCAGCGTCCCACACACATGCTGTTGAGAAAAGCCTAATCACAAGTCACAGACAGTCTCAGAGGTATCTGATGTTCTGAATCTGTTTAGGAGGTGGCAGACACCCTATTCAACAATAAAAAAATAGTATTGTTAACCTGCAAATTTAGGTGAACTGAATTCCTCAGAATAATCTTTCCCAGACACAAAGCTGCTAATACCAAGGGCAAAAAAAAAAAGAGTCTTAATAGATTTCAAAATTGCTACTATTAAAAAAATGCAATGTCTTAGTGTATAGTTTCTGAGAACGTAAAATGATCTCGGCTCTAGTATAGCATGCTACTCAGTGCCTAGAACTATGAACTTGTGTTCACAGACCATATGAACACAAGTCACATACACTTTAATTTCCATGGTAAGAAAAAAGATGTTTTGCTGAAGAACTGCATAGTGCTACAGGCCATCAGGCTATGACACACAGATTAATGAGCACGTATTTACACATAATCAGCCTTTTACTTTCATGACTGCTTGGTCTGCATTGTATCAGTGACCTTTTGGAGACAAAATTATGACAAAAAAGAAATACTTTATGAGAAACCTGTGAAGTGTGATTTAAACTCTCCATATGCAATTGCCCTTTGGACACCTGTTTCAGGGTGAGTAATTTTCAGGGATATTTCTGGTTTATTTTACCTTAATTGTATAATCTGGAAACAATATAACTTTCTATATAAAAGGACTGAAGAAGCACTTGAAGCAAAAGTTGACTTTTAAACTGCTTTTGTTAGCTGAATTGCTTTGGGCTCAGTAACCCAGCAGAACAAAAAGTCGCAAGACATGCAAGCTGCATACCTTTTGCAGGTATTTGTGTGAGACTGCTGTTCTCCTAGTTGCTCATCTTACCACATCAGCTTGGCAGCCTAAAGTTGACTCTCTTCTAAGGTAAGGAAAATAACCACCTGAGCCTCAAATTTTGTTCTCTTTGAATATACCTTCAGGTGTTTCCACCCAAAAGTCAGGACACTCAAGATATTTTGAGCGCAGATTTTCCAGACTTATACTCCCCATCCCCACACACTGCTGTGAAAGAAATTCTGGTATTTTTGAAAATGGAAAGGACAGGCTAAGGGTTGAATAGATGCTTAAGATATAGCATAAAATAATTACTCTTGACGGAAGAAGTGCTCAGAATTTGGAGGGGTTTCTGTCTGTTTCTGTCTCTTTTCAGAGAAGCACACAAATAATCAGGAAAACTTTTCAGCTTAGTAAGGGTACTAGCAAATATATCAATATTTCAATAATTCAGTATTGGAATCTGAACATGGCTCTGATAATGATGAGCAAAAATCATGATTCCATATGACAGTGTAGGAATATCAAGTACTTTGCAAGACAGCTGGACAGCTTTCACAGCATATTTTCACAGCTTGATGCATTTATTGCTTCCATATATTTCCGAAAAGCCTGTTTTCTTCTTTCAAAATGATGTGCCACTCTTCTGCTCATAAATGCTAAATTGTTCTACCAAATCAAGCAGATTAACAAACCTCAAACCAATTTCCCAGAGTATATTAAAAAAGAACGAATATGTAAATTTAATTATGAAGGGTTTGTGGACTCTAGGTGTATTACAAACTTTCCTCATGCTGCAGTAAAACACCAACATATCATTTAATTCCATCGTTACAAGGGTTTCACTGTTCTTCTAGTGTACCTTATTCCACCTTTGAGAAATACTGGAAATGCTTCAGATACACAGTTCCTTGCAAAAGGTAATTTGGTCCAAGGCTCACAGAATTACTATGAAGACTCTTCAACAGTATTATAGAATTCCCCGGAGTTATGGACTGCTAATTACAGCGTAGCAGGCAGAGAAGTGGAAGAACATAGCAGGTGTTGGGAGCCTGTCCTCTCACTGGGAGTTCCAATTGGGTATTAGGTGAACTGTGGTCAATTGTCCACACAACTCCCACACTGTCACACTTTGTAGCTCTCTGAGAAATTTAATTTCAGAATGTTGCACCTGTAGAATCAGATCACACTCTGCAATTCTAACTACAGTCACTGAAGATAATGAGAGGGGAATAATTCTTAGTCACTTCTGTACATTTTCAAATCAAGGCGCTTAGCAATTGGTATGTAAAACCCACCAAAAAAATCTTTCCTTTTTGAATGAGGTAAGAAAAAAAATCCAGAGATCTTTCAAATACTGAATAATTTGAGGAAAACACAATGTATATGTAAACACAGTTTTGATCATAGCTTATAAATAACTGGGTGGTATTCTAAAATAATAATACTTTTCTGAAAAAATTTGCACCAAAATTCAAATTAGTAGAAGTGTCATCGGAAAGACGCACACAGCAAGTTAAGGAAGTATTTATAGCACCACTTCTCCACAGGAGAAACAATGTGAATGAGGCTCTCCAACTAATAACCAGCAAAAAATGAAAAAAGGTGCATAAATAGGGCCAAAATGATGCCCTATGGAAAAGCCTCTTCATCAAAGTAACGATGCATTATCTGCCTTCTTTGCCCACTTAGTAACATGGCATTCAACTTGTTTCCCCTTCAGAAACTTGTTGATTTACAGAGGAGATAGCCTGCTGTCTTTACAATGAAACCCCTCTGAGAGCCAGATGGCACTGCCAGACATTTCACCCCCAGAAAGCCCCTCAGAAAACTGGGCGGCATTGCCAAACACTTCCAGCCGCACCGCTCGCTTGGGCCATCAGAAGCTCGACAATGCCACCTCCATCGCTCCTCAGCCCTGCAGCTTCCCTCGGCGTTGCTGCCACCGGCAGACCAGCGATAGCCAGGGGCCGCGTAGCCTCAAGAGCTCCAGAGGCCACCTGGGGCACAGCCCGCCGTGGGGACCCGCAGTACGGAGGGCTTACAGCCTCTGGTGCCCGTGCGCCTTCTCCACACGGCGGTCTCACGCCGCCGGTCACCGACCTTTGCCACACGGGCCGGCGGGACACGCGCAGGGGCCGGCCCGCCCAGGAGGGCCCCGGGTCCCCCGCGGCCGCCCCGGCCGCCCGGGGCTACGAGCGCCCCGTACCCTCGCGTCCCCTCCCGCCGG
>VWYI01012587.1:3207-21558 GCA_013399455.1 Anthoscopus minutus | reverse complement strand
GCTCCCTGCCTGCCGCTGCTCTCACCTGCCAGCACGGCGGCCACCGTGCTCAGCAGCAGCCAGTTCTTCCTCACGAAGCTGGGGCAGAACGATCCCTTCTTGATCGCCTTCGCCATGGCGGGGGTCGAGGGGCTGGGGCGGTGCGCGCCGCGCGGAGCCGAGCCGAACCGAACCGAGCCGAGCCGAGCCGAGCCGGGCCGGGCAGCCTGCGTGCGCTCCGCGGGGCTGCGCGCTTACCGCGGAGAGGCGGAGACGTTGCGCTTCACCTGGCAACCGGAAAGCCCGGCCCCCGGCCGCCCCCCGCTCGGCCGGCCCACCTGCCGGCCGGCACACCCAGCTCCTGCTGAGAGCAGTGGGGCAGCAGGTACACAAGTGTCTCGGAAGATTTCCCGCTGGGATTTGACACTGGTAGGCTTAAATACCAAAATAGCGAAGAAGATTTTATTTCTTGTGCAGCTCACTAGCAATGGTCTCCCTCTCCATCCTCATAAGCCTGATTAAAGTATATACAATATTTGGACCTAGTTCTCTGTGGTGCTGTGGTTTTCAATATGTCTCTAAACGTTTTGATTTTGATTGTCAAACCTGTAGCTCAATGGGGAATGCAAAAAACAAACAGCCAAGCCCAACCAAAATCTGCCTTTGTCTTGATGAATGACATGAAGGAGAGAGCAGAATGGAAGTCTAGTTTATCTTATTTAATTGCACTCGATATCATCCATTTCAAAACATACGCTTGTGATTTCTGTTTATAACAACTGGGTAACTAAGGCCTGAAGAAGATCAGCAAAAAATACAATTGAAACCCTGTCACTTTTGCTCTTCACATGAATCTGGCTGTTCTGTGTGACAGCTTGGAGAAAGAGACAGGTATGTACCTTGATGAGTCAAGTAAGAGCACTGAAATCCACCTGGATGAGAAGAAATAGCTGTTATCCATCTCAAGTGTTAAAACTGGACCTAGCTGCATAAATTCATATAGAGACACCCAAAATAGTCATTATTTGTCAGATGTGTACAACAACTGCAGTAATTTGTTTTGCATCTGTCATCAGGAAAATTTAATCTAAAAAATAAGAGAAAGTCTAGTGGCAGATGAGTAAGTATCATATTAGTTTAATTAAATTTTGAAAGGTTTCAGACCACTTAAAATGAAGGCTGGCATACTACTACATTGCAAGCTATATCAAACAAAACAAAAATAATTAATGCAAAGAAATGGTAAGAAACACCATGATTATGCCTAGACTTCGGTATGGAAATGTCACAAAGTATGAGTGGCACTAAAAAGACACATGAAGAAAAAGGCACTCTGGTTCTCAGGGTGGGCAAGATCAGGCATACTTTCTGCAGAAGAGTCCTGACTTTGGATCTCACTGCCATCTCATTTTTTTAAAAATTTCCTCTGTTATATACTTGGGAGTCTCAGATGTTACTTTCAGTGAGTCAAATATCTGATGGAACAGGAGGTGGTGAATTGGCGCCTCTCTAGACAGTAGGAACAAAATAATTTGCAAGGTATCTTCAGAATTTAGGCCTTCCTTTAAATTTCTCTTTATTTACCTTCTCACGTACACCTTCTTACAACTCAGTCTGCTTTTTTTGAGCTCTTTTGTTGAGGTAGGGAAAATGATTCCAATTCAGTTCCTGAAGACTAGCTAAAATAGGGTTAGAATTCACTTATTTCTCTATGAAGTTTGTGTATTTCTCTTAATACTAAAGTATTAAGTATCCTTTTTTCACACTAAGGATTTCATGGTACCTGCTTGGTAGATCTAGAATTACCTGCAGCATTCTTAGGACAGAAAAATGCCCTTCTGCAGGTATAAAACAATGTGATTGTAGGCGATTTATGTCTTCCTGGAGCTTGCAATGCCTTAAAGGAGTTGCACAACCTTAGGAAAAACATAATACAATTATGCTGTGCAACTTGTGAAGGCTAGAAACAGACGTTATTTTTGCATTCTGCAACTTCAAGACAATATATATTGAATAATCTTGAAGACCTCTTATATACATTTTGCTTCCTGTTACAGTACTGTGTTCCATTCTTTTCTGCTAGTGTTTTGTCCCTAAAAATATTCAGTACTGTGTTCCACTCTTTTCTGTTAGTGTTTTGTCCCTAAAAATATTTAGGGAAAAAAAGCCAGAGTTCTAAGATTTTTTCCTTGATAATTTGTCTTAATATTTTTGATTTCATTAAAAGTAATTCCATGGCCTTGACCTTGACCTCAAAAAAAAGTTTATAACACAACACCCATAGAAAATTAAATAAGGGTTAAAAAAAATTGGGCTGGTGAAATAGGGATGTTTTAAACATCTTGATGAGCAAGCTAGTTTTAATTTCATTTTCCTATTACATAATCATGGACATTGGCTTTGATTCTGAATGTAAAGTCAAGCTGGCAGTTTCTGTAAAGGGAGCTATAAATTAAAAAACCCAACTGCACAAAAAATGTATCATAATAAAATGGAAAAGAAATGTACCCAGGCCCGTGGATCACGCTTCAAATGTTGAGATTATTCTAAAAAATAATTAATCTATAAAAAAAGACTAAAGGGCACAATGCTTTGCAAGACTACCTGCTTGTACACCTAGTAAGTATTTGTACAAGCAAATATAAATCTAAATTCTATTTAAAACATTTTTGTGTTTGTCTGATTTTGAGACATCCTGGAATCATTATGAAATAAATAGAATGCATTTGTGAAAAAATGTTAATACACTTTTTCTGTAAAGATTATAAGAATACATTCTGTAGCTGTAACATCACTGTTACAAAGTTGTCAGAATAGATCATGGTTAAGATTGTATGCCTGAAAAAATGTTTTAATTTTTTGCATTTAGTTTTTTTTAATGTTAATGAAGCATACAGAGGTAACAGTCTTGAAAATGTGAACACTGTCCTAGGATACAACGAAATACATTGACAATGTTTGGTTGGTTTTTGTTTTTTGTCTGAAGGCTAAAATAATCCAGATTACTTTGTTGTAGAATTAGGAGCATACATGAATACACAAATAACCATTCTATTGACAAATTATTACCACATGGTGACCTGATACTTACACAGCGTATTTCAGCAATAACTTCCAATCTGTAGAACTGTCTTAACTACATTTTAAGAGAATTATTTAAGACCAGGCTAGGAATATTTTCAACAATTTGAAGCATAGGAGTGTTTCAGTGCTGGGAGATGCAGAGCAGTCCTACTAGAGCATGTACAGTAAAGTGCAGTGCAGAATGAAGGAAGTGGAAGCTTGCCCTTCCATATATCTTAAAACAGATCTTCAATAATTCCAGCTAAGACAGAAAAAAATCACTTGAGTTTTACTTATTTAGACCTTCAACTTTTTCTGCCTAGGTTAACTTATTAATATTATTTGGATAAGTTTTGGTGACAGTTGATTTGTTCCATAGAATACTAATGAAGTGCCTTTTTCTCATTGTTTATGGTGAGCATAGAAAAGAAACTGCATCAACAGGGAATTAAAGGAATTTTGAGCATTGTATTTTTTAAAATGGTTTGATAAAACAACAGTATTTAAAAAGTATTTCAATAAATGTGTGCTAATAATCTACATAAAATACAGGTAAATTATTCAGGGATTTAAAATTATTTTTATTTGAGGCCAGTCCACCAAATAGAAACTTTGCAATGGTTTTTTTAATAACATAAAACCATGAGTACATACAAAATCTGAAAACACAAACTGATCAGTTCCTGTGTAATATCTCTTGTCTTAATGAGAAAACAATCCAATAAAAATTGTAGCATTTTTAAGTTCAGTGAAGTGCCAGAGCATGTGGAAGAAAATGCACTAAGCTGTGTCTTATGTGTGTAAAAACCAAGCACGCAAAAATCACAGAATTTTTCCTAATTGCCTGGAACACGCACCTGCTGGCATCTGACCTCAAAGTTTAACTTCCATATGTGCTATATAATATTGCATATGTGATAAGAAAAAATATATGATAAGAAAAAAATTTCCTCCATTGAGCTTTACTTGACAGATGCACTGTTTGTCCTCAAGGGCAGAGCTGATGGGGTGCTGGTTTTATATCTGGGCCATGATACAGGTTTAATAGCAGTAATGCCTTTTCTGTCTGAGATGCTGTTTAATCCAGTATACATTTAAACTACCAGAACCTTGATTAGTATATTTTATTAATTCAACCTTCTCTTATAATTTTAAGGTCATATATATTTCTGTATGAAATCAGCTGATTCTGAATGCACAGAGGGATCCATCTTGACTACTTAAACCTCCCAGAATACTACCAGTAGGTGTTTTATCTTCTGTTTGCACAGGTTTTTCTACTCTTATCAAAGACACCCTAAACCTTATCAAATTAGTCATTCTTCATGTTTTCTTCAATGGAGCTTTTTTAGAATTGTTGGATTATGTGTTGCAATACATTAATAGTAGATAAAAAGTTTGGATTTGGTATAAAATTAACAAAGGGAGGTTTTTGTTTGGGTTTCGGTTTTTTGTTTGCTTGTTTTGGGAGGATGTAGGTGGGTGTTGGGGATTTGTTTTGTTCTTTTTTTCCCCCCTTAGTTTAAATGAAATCCTGTGCCAGATCAATGGGGTTTTTATCTTTGTTGGAGTCAGTCAGACTACAGCTGGGAGGAGTACTACATCTGCAGATGGAATTTTTGTTTGCTAGCTTACAGCCCTCTAATACTGAATACCATTTTTTTCCTACCAAAACCCAGTTTTGTTCCATCTCAACTACATGTTATTTTATCAGCCATTTTTCACTGTGGGTATCAAAACTGATCTGTGTCAAACTAACATGAAAGAATAATTTTGAAAATGTTAGAATTCCTTGATAATGGTTTACCTGTTATGCTTTTAAAACCTTGAATGTGGAAACCTACATTCTAGATCACTTCCAGGTTTTTTTCTAAATTGTGTTCCTGGCCCTAGTAAAAAGACTGTGTATATTGTCACTTATTTTAATGAAATTTGGAAGATGTGTCCATGTCTTACTTTGAGGAATTTATATCAGTGAGAAAGTGTTTGATTATTTTTTTCTTGTTTCAAGTAGCGTAAATATTTCATACTATGCTTGTATATTTTCCTGGCTGTAGCCTTTTTATGTTCTAAGAAGGTATACAAGCAGAGTGGGAAGGTGGCATCAAACGTGTTTCACAGATCTAGAATTAACTGGTAGTTATGTACTATTCACAGAAGGCTAAAGGAAAACCAAGCTCTGAAAATAATCACAGGCAGATACGTTTGAAAAAGTCCAGAATTTCTCATTTGCCTAGAAAGTATGATGGCATGTCTGTGAAGTGATCATGAACCAGCAGCTGTGCAAATCTAGGTGCATATTGTGGTAATGATTTTAAAAATGGTTCTTCCTTTTCTTAAAGATTCATCCACTTAGGAGTCAAAGAAAATAGCTAGACCAACATGACTCCAAATATATTTCCTTCCTAATTATACAGAATGGATAAGTATGAACAACAAGGCTAAGTATGAAGAGTAGGTATTTCTCACAGCACCCTTCTTTAGTCTCATGTGGAAAGGAGTTTGGTAAATTTGCACAAAGACTAAAAATGTCTGAGTTTCTGCAAAGCATTTAAGAATGTCTGTCAGAGAATATCAGCATGGCAAGGATGAGGTTTGTGTTGAAGGATGATGTCTTCCTGGGTAAAGCTGTATTCAGTAATCAACTTTTAAATCTTTGTAGAGAAGAAAAATACATCTACTATCTGGAGTGAAAAGGCAATCTTGTCATATCATCTTGAAAAATCAAGAGGTAAAACTGTGTTGAACAAATACCATTTTATTAGCATAATAATATTTGTTCCCCAAATGAAGGTGATGATATTTTCTTGACATATTAGAGTAACATTTTTTAACCTCCCTACTACACAAAGTGCGTATGTATTAGTACAAGGAGATGGTGAACAAAGCAAAAATTATGTGATATATCATACAAGCAGCCACACTAATACATATGTAATTATAAAATTATTGATTCTAGTAGACAATTGCTCTTCACCAGTTTTCACAAATGACATAAATGAAACTGAAGGGCACTGTTCATCCACACTCCATTTAGAGATTTATTTTAATGAACACATAATGAAGCAGAACATTTTATTGATAGAAGATAATGATAGCAAATGACAAAATTATTTTGGAACTCAAATTTCTTCGTAGCACATTGAAATGGATGACTGGGTGAACACTAATTTAGGTGTTCAGCAGCAAGTTTGATATGTTAACTTAGGTAGCCAAATATCTGAAGAGTGAAGTTGAGAAAGGCATTCAGAATTATTGGCTGTGCAACTCAAGAATGAATTATAGGCATATGATCTGACCTTCTAGGACTTTCCAAGAGCTTGAAAATGCTCAGTGTCCTTGTCATCCTTTCTAGGCAGAACTAAACAATCATTGTATTCCAAATGGGTTCCAAGGAGTGTTATCACAAGATTTGGAGCTTTAGCATGGTCTGTGTCCAAGCTTCAGCTTTTTTAGTTGCCTGCACACATTAAAACAAAAAGATCCAATTGTGAACCAGGATTCTTCTCCAAAAGAATGTGAAAAAAAAGTAGAAAAATACAATGGCAATGCACTGTAAATGGCTTGAGGAAAGAACTCATCCTTTAAAATATTTTAAAATCTAGTTTTATCTGATACCTAGCCTTATTTCCACTACTTGAAGGCATACTACACGAAAGACAGAGACAGACGTTTTACATGAGCATGTAGTAACAGAACAAGGGAGAATGGCTTCAAGCTTCAAGAGAGTAGGTTTATGTTAGACATTAGGGTTCTTTACTGTGAGGGTGGGAAGACACTGGCACTGGTTGTCTAGAGAAACAATAGATGCCACATCCCTTGAGGTATTCAAGGTCAGGCTGGATGGTGTTCTGAGTGGCTTGCTCCACTGGAAGGTTTCCCTGGCCACAGCAGGGGAATCAGAATTAGATGATCTTTAAGCTCCCTGCCAAGCAAAACCATTCTGTGATTTTAAGTGTAGTCTCTTCAACCACTCACCTTTGTCCTTTCACCATATGCCCTTGTAAAAAGTCCTTCTCTGGCTTTTTTGTAGATCCCTTTTAGGTGCTGTAAATCTGCTAGAAGTTCTTTCTTGAGCCTTTTCCATGCTGGAAAACTCAAACTACCTCAGCATGTCTTACATAAAAGAGGTGCTCCAGCCCTTTGGTCACCATTGTGGCCACTCACTTCAACTCCATGTCCTTCTTATGTTAGAGACCCCAGATCTGGATCCAGTACTACAGGCTGTCTCGCAAGAGTGGAATAGAGGGGCAGAATTACCTCCCTCAACCTGCTGGTCACACTTTTTGTGATGCAGCCCTGGACATGGTTGGCTTTCTGAGCTGCAAGCTCACTTTGCTAGGTCATGTCAGCTTCTTATCAGACAAAGCCCTTTTCCTCAGGGAAAGTCTCCATCCTCTGATTACTCAGCCTGTATGCATGTTTGGGATGAGCCAGCACAGAGGTACACTCTTACATCTGACCCTGTTAAACTTCCAGAGGTTTGCACAGGTCCACCTCTCCAGCCTGTCCAGGTCCTTCTGGATGGCATCTCTGCCCTCCAGTGCATTGGCTGCCCACAGACTGGTGCTGTCAGCAAATTTGCTGAGAGTGCTTCCACTGTCTGTGTCACTGACGTGGCTACTAAATAGCACTGGTCCCCTGAGGAATGCCACTCATCCGTGGTCTCCACTTGGACATCAAACTGTTCCCACAACTCTCTGAGGGCTACCATTTCCTTATTAAATTCCCTATCTACGTAGTGTTCCACTATGGGTCTCTCCACTTAAAGACAAGGATATTGTATCAGACAATGTCAAATACTTTGCACAAGTCCAGGTAAATGATGTCAGTTGTTCCTCCCTCATCCATCAATCCTGTTATAGAAGGCCTCCAAATTTGTCAGGAAAAATTTGCCCTTAGTGAAGCCATGGTGGCTGTCACCAGTCACCTCTCTGTACCTCCATTCCAGAAGGATATGGTACATGACCTTGCCGGGCACTGAGATCAGACAGGTGGGCCTATAGTTCCCTGGATCTTTTTAGAAGTGGGGATTATATTTCTGCTTTACCTGTCAGTGGATTGCTACAACTTCTCAAATATAGCTTAGCCATCTTCTCCATCAGTTTCCTTAGGATCTGCAGCTGTATCTCATAAGGTTTATCTCAAAATATGTCTGACCTTTGGAGCTTTCATTTAGTGTGTCCCTTCTCCATGCTTTGAAACTTCTTCTGAGAGAGACAGAATTTCTGCAAGAGCTGGGGAAGGAAACCCAGGAAGAACAGAGTGAACACCACGGGCAACCATATCTCCACAAATATAAATGAAGTTCTGGCTGACAAATTACAGGCTCTTCCTGAACTGCAATGAAATGTATGCCAAAATTTTTAGCTGCAGGAAAAAAAGGTGGTGTTATAAAAATTCCCACAATTTGGAGGCAATATCATTTTGAGACTTCAAGCTTGGCCTTTGGGCTTTGGTTCAAGCTGCACTGGAAGACATAGGCCAAATTTTCATGGTTGTAGGAAAGCCTTAGACAGCCAAGCATCTGTCTCAGTGCATTAACTGCAGAAAAAGCCTGCTAGGAACAAGGACAGGAAATGAAAGCAGTGCAGTGAAGAGGAGCCAGGTGAATGCTCAGTCAGTGTGGTAAGTAAATCTCATGCACAGCTGTTAGTATACAAGAGACAATATTTTAGTGCAAATTATGCAAGCAGTTTGTACACTTAAATAGTCATTATTTTAATACATCTTGTGAAGGATGTTGTTGATAGTAGTTCATAGGAGACATGGCACTTACTGTAATTCTTTGTGTCTTCTTTTCTACCTTTTGACTTATTTAGTCTTATTTATGCCTTTCAGTGCTTCAGTTTGTGCTGGTTTAAAGCCCAGGTGAAAAATTAAACTTCATTGCCCTTCTCTGAACTTGTTCCACCACCCCAATGTCCTTCCTGAATTGAGGGGCCCAGAACTGAACACAGGATTTGAGGTGAAGCTTCACCATTGCTGAGTTCAGGGACAACCCCTGCCCTGCTCCTGCTGGCCACACTGTTGCTGGGACAGGCCAGGATGCCATTGGCCTTCTTGGCCACCTGGGCACTGCTGGCTCATGTTCAGCTGCTGTCACCAGCACCCCCATCTCCTTTTCCTCTGGGCAGCTTCCCAGCCACTCTGCCCCAGCCTGTGGCACTGCCTGGGGCTGTTGTGAGCCAAGGGCAGGACCCAGCCCTGGGCCCTGTTGAACCTCACACCACTGGCCTTGGCCCATGATCCAGCCTGTCCAGATCCCTCTGCAGAGCCTGCCTGCCCTCCAGCAGATCAGTACTCCCACCCAGCTTGGTGCCATCCATGAATTTGCTAATGGTAGACTCAAACCTCTCATCCAGACCACTGATGGAGATAGTAAACAGGACTGGGTCCAACACTGTTTCCTAGGGGACACCACTAATGATGAGACCGAATATGCTTGACTGAAGAAATCAGTTAAATTCTGAACATCTGTATAGTGAAATTTCCCTAACTGGGCAGTTTGCAAAAACTCTTTTCTATTGTAATATTTACTGGAGTAAACAGTCACAGTTTTCTTCTTATATTTTCTTTTAATTTCTTTTTCTTTTTTTGCCTATATTTTTCTCAGTTTGAAAACAAACAAACAAACAAACTACCAAACCAAAACATAAATTATCCTGTAGAAGTCATTTTTTGGCAATGTGGTTTGCAATTCAAAGTTTGAAATTTTTCCAATTACCATTATGTGTCACTTTCACAGTGAGTTGATGCTGAAAGTCTGTTGTTTGAAGTTTTCCTGAATGATACTAAATATAAAATGATATTATATAATTAATATAATTAATATAATTAATAGAATTATGTATCTGTATATAGGTCAATTTTTGTTCACATTTAAGTCTGGAAAAAAGTCACTATAATAACAGCAAGAATAGTCCTTAAAAAGTTAGGTTTTTCTATGCTAATTTATTTCTTATTATTTTCCTAAAATCACTTTGTTTGTATAATTTATTTTACTGAATAAAAATAATCACAATATCTAATAAAATAGTTTCAATGTTTTTCTGCAAGCATAAGATTTTTATCATCTTTCTTTAGGAACTGTCATGTTAAAATAAGGTGACTTCTGATTGCTTATGTTACTCCATATCATTTAACAGACTCCTTATTGCTGAGTGAGACTCTAATATTTCAGTTTCTTGCAACTGTAAGTACTTGGAAAATAGGCTCCCAACAGGAAATAGTTCAAAATTGCTTAGTAAGCAATAGGTAGATTAATTTAATTTTTGTCATGCTTTGTTTGCTTTGACTTGTTCCTCTTCAGCACTTTGAAAACTCAGCTTCAGTATCTCCAGATGGATGCTCCACATCACACTCAGAAAGTGTTAGCCTGATAATTATGTCTTGATCCATTTTTGAAAGCAGTGAGGATCATCCTTAATGCTGTATTTTTCTCATTTATAATTTCATCCACCCATGCTTATCCATTGGGCTTTCATTTGTTGCTTTTATTTGCATGCATGGTAGTTTTTCAGCATGCTTTGCTTTGTGCACTTGGATCTTCAGGCTAAGTGTGATGTATTTGTCTGTCATGCTCTCTCTTTTTGCCCAGTGGAAGTGTTCTTTTATCATCAAGCACTTGTTTCACCTCGCTGCATTGCCACAGAGCTTGCACAGGCAGTCGTAATACTAATGCTGTTCTAAGAAATAATTGCTGAGGCATTTGTCTTTAAAAGGAGATATTTTCATCCAAATGTCTTAGAGACAAGGTAGTCCTACTCTTAATTATGTCAAGCACCCTTTGAAGTCTCTGACTTCAGCAAGCTGGATTATGCTCTACTATTACTATTATTCTGATCTCCTTTTGTGCCTGAACAAGACACTTAACTTTTCAAAGGTCTAGAAAGCCTTCAATAACACAGGGTAAGATTTTTTATTCAGGGAGACATGAGAAAGGTCTTGAATATTCATCTATATTATAAGTTATGTCTAAATTTACTTAATTGGGTACCTTGCATTTGGCAAGGTACAGAGAAATTGAAATATAGAGGAGTTTATTTTCACATTTTATTCACTTTAGATCCAAGTTGTTTTATAAAGAGAGAGAATCTGACCATGAATTATCTGTGGGTTCAGTTACAACTACTTGAAAATGGCATCTGATTTTGGTAGATCTGATGTCATTTGTACATGCTCTAGACTTGAAAAAGGAGGACAAGTGAGGGGAAACTGTATTGTGGCTAATGAGTCAGTCATCTTACTCTTGTCAGATATATGAAGTGTCAGTGTTCTTATAAGTCCTTGGCAATCAGACTGACATTAACTGTGAAGTCATTACTGTGTCTATAATCTGTATTTCAAATGAACTCATTGCACAATCTATATACTGTCTGTAAGAAACTTTCTTCTGTTTTCCATGTAAGGGAATGTTCCCAGATTTCAGAAATAGATCTCCTTGTAGAAATGCACAGTCCACACCTAAGAGAAAAAAACCCCCTTTGTCTCATTCAGATTGTCCTTCCCACATTCCTCCACACAGTGAGTAAACATCAGCTTCAGTCTAAGCTGGCTATTTTCCAGGTAAGTGCAATTTATGCTATGCTGCCCTGAATAACATTTTTCCTTGTAACTCTGTTAGGGAAGAGTGATCCTTAAGGTGTGCCCAGAGGCCATGACTGATATGCACAGGGTAAGGAGTAGGTTGTGCGCAAGTGGGCATTTCACTTCAAACTTCCATGGAATTCTAGATGATGTCCCTAAAATGAGGCAAATTTTATGTGCATGCAATCCGCATAAGTAAGCACAACCTTAGAAAAGCAGTGCAAAGGGTTTTGTTGTTTTTTTTCTCAGCTTACTCACCAATTCCCTCTCACGGTTTAGTCAAAAGACTAAAAAGACTATAAAAACCATAAAGACTGGATGTGGCACTCAGTGCCATGGTTTACTTGATGAGAAGATTTTAGGTCATAGCTAGGACTTGATGATCTCAAAAGCTCTTTTCAAACCTAATTTGTTGTGTGATTCTGTGACTCTGTGAAGACTCCACATCTACTTTTAAAATTAATGTGTCTCTTTTTTAAGACAAAAGTATGCAAGAAGAAAAGGTATTATGAGCTCCTGAGTACACCTTTAATGAATAGTTTTATTTGAAAAAAAATGCCAAGATTTTTTATTCATTACTTATAGAATTCAACAACACTCTGAACAAGGATGAAACAGGTGTAATGAAAGGTAGGTCATGATTAACAGAGTTGTCTTTATTCAAAGTGTATTATGTTTTCTCTTGGACATAGAAAACAGAACAGCGCTGATGTATTTTATGACAACTGGACAACATTATTTGGTAGAGATGGTGGGAAAGGAAAGGGAACAGTCACTATAGAAGCTTTTGAGAGTTTTCCTCATACTTCCTCCAAATATAAATGAACTGTAATATTTGTAATGTTCTGAGCATATTGAATGCTTATTGTGAAAAATGCAGCTGTTTATTGAAAAGGCAGATTGCCATTGGCCTTCTTGGCCACCTGGGCACTGCTGGCTCATGTTCAGCTGCTGTCACCAGCACCCCCAGCTCCTTTTCCTCTGGGCAGCTTCCCAGCCACTCTGCCCCAGCCTGTGGCACTGCCTGGGGCTGTTGTGAGCCAAGGGCAGGACCCAGCCCTGGGCCTTGTTGAACCTCACACCACTGGCCTTGGCCCATGATCCAGCCTGTCCAGATCCCTCTGCAGAGCTTGCCTGCCCTCCAGCAGATCAACACTTTGGCCCAACTTGCCTGCAAATTGCCTGAGGTAGCACTCACTCTTCTTGTCTGGGTTGTCAACAAAGAAATTAAACAGAACTGGCCTCCATACTGAGCCCTGCAGAATCCCACTGAACACCAACAGGATTTAACTTCATTAATCACCACTCTCTTGGCCTGGCCATCCAAATGGCTTTTTACTCAATGAAGAATGACAGCAAAGTGTAACTGCATAACGCAAAATAATGAGGTATTTAAAAACAAAGATATAGGAAGGACACAATAAACTTATTTCTGGGCCTATGCAACTGAAGGAATCTAAATATATAAACTCTTAATTAAGTGTAAGTAAATTTAAATTAACCTTTTTTTTCCTGAATGTTATGATCTAGTAAGGAATTCTTGTGCTATGGAAACGATGTAACAATGTTGCAAATTTGTAAGCAGTGTTTAATAAGTAATTAGGATGCAAACAGAAATCCATTAATCCAAATCCTCTCACTGAGCGCCACTAAATAGCTGGTATAATAGAGCTGATACCTCACAAACAAGGTGTAACACAGCAAGCTTATACAGGGATGAATTTAGCCTCTGACTATATCAGGCAAAGGAATGACAATTGAAAGACCTCTGTGTTTCAAAGCATATGGAAGGGTGGATCTAGGATAAAGGATCTTTTTTTATTGTTACTTATATGTTTAAGTGGGATTATGAAAGAAATTTATGCACTTAGCACTAACAAGGAAAGTCACAGTTTCTACAGATTCAGTTAGCTTATATATCTGTATTTTCAAATGGTAGAAAATAGTGTTCTTCCAAAATTGCTAATTATAGTTATTCCATGTAACCTGACAAGAGTTTTATTGGAGTGGCTTAATCAAATTTAAAAGGCCAGTAGCTTCCAGGATTAGTTTTCACTCAGCTTTGATTCCTTGGTTTTCCACATATATATTGGCACATAATTACAGTGACACATGATATTGTCTTACACAGTAATGAAGCATAGATTTCACAGAAAAAAGCAGATTCAGAGAGGCACATATGTGATGCTGTCTCTGCACTTTCAGTCAAATATTCAGACATGCATTGCAAGCGCTGGCCTATTCCAAACCAACAGCCTCCTTTTGACTTTTCTGAATTTGCAACTGTGATTCATAAAAAGCAGAAAGAGTATCATGGAAACACTGGTGTGTGTTAATAAAAGCTTTTGTTTACTAGATGTATTTATTTCCTCTCCTTCCTATTTTGTTGCCCATCTTCTGCATACTATGGAAGAGAGCATTACCTCTCTCTCACAGCAGAAGAGGAACCTATTGAGACAGACTGGAGCAGAAAAGATTACTTTTCCTACTGGAGTACTGGTCTAATTTGTGCTTACAGCTTTGTTAAGCTCTTCAGCAGTAGATGTGAGGATGTGAGAAGCTCTTGCATCACCACTGTGTCATCAAACTGGGAAACAGACTAAAAGTTGCTTTTGTGATCTGTCTTCTCTTCTGATGCCCTTAGACCTTCAGCATGTTAATTTTCTACCCAGTTTAAGAAGGTCTGTAATGTTTCTCATGGATGCTTTGCTCAAATTTTTAACTTTAGTAAAGGAATGTAATCCCTAGGCCTGTTCTTATAAAGAATGGAACAATATAATGTATTATTGAAACAATATTGTTCATTATTGAAAATAATGAAACAATACAATTTTTTCAATAAAATTAAAATAAATTATTTTCCTTGATAGATGGCTGGCATATGCAGTTTCAACTTGGATGATTAAGTGAAACTAGAAAAGCTTGATAGGCCATCAAAATGAAAAAAGGCCTGTAATTTAGTGGTTGTACAGAATATAGTTTTAGCCACTGCTTTTTATCTTAATATCTTTGCAGCCTTTAAAAGATACATTATGGAACAAGCTTGAAGAAAAACTGAACTCATTAGTTTAGCTGTAAAATGCTTTAAGTACAAAGACTAGCTGATGAGAGCCATTTAAAGGAGCTGATGATTTGACAGAAAATAATATTGGGACAAATTTGGTTAAAAAAAGCTCAAGCCAGATATACTAGTTATTACTAAGGTATTTTCTGAAGGTTAGAGAATGCACATTCATCTTTTTCCCTGGCTCTGCAGTGGTCTCTGCTCAGTTCTGCATGCCAAGGACTCTTAATCTTGTAAGAAAACACTGTACCAGAGAGCGATGTGCATGGCTGACTTTGGTTCAGGGTGACATAAATTATTATTGCTTTTGCTACTATAGTGGCATTTCTTTGAGATACACCTTTCTTATATTTATAGACACTGATCAAAATCCCATGATCTGGAAAGCAGAAGAAAAGGTTAGTACACGGTAAACTTCAGTCTCTTTGTTTCTAATGTCACTTCTAGTCCACAGGTATGTGTGTTGTGTAGAAGCAATGGAGCATACAGTTTCCTCTCTGCATCCCTCACTGCTTTGAGTGATTTCCATAAGGTCAAGGCAGAACTGTGGCTCTTTTACTGTAGAGAAATTGTTAGTACCGTCTCATGGGTGTTTGGTTGTTATCTGATGTCTGTAATATCTCAGAGTGGTGGGCAGGCTTATTCTGCACAGCAACATTTAGAAGAACATATCACTTTACATCATGCTGCTTTGATTGAAGGCTGTAATTTAATTGTTGTGTTGAGGGAAGTGGCCTAGCTGGATTTTCTGATCCCCTTAATCTTTGTGAATGATAACTATGGAGTAGGAAGATATTTCAATATTTTCTTGTAAATATCATCTTTTCAGTAAGATGAAGAGAAAACAGCAATAAGGGCAGATATTGCACAGCCAAATTGTCTTATCTTTACTGTGGAATATGAGACCTGAGTACATATTCTGTGTTTGCCACCTTCTGTGTTGCATCTTGGGCTTTCTGTAATCACATCAGATGGATGAGGACTACTGAATGATTCTCTGCATTTTAAATGTCTCTGTGCTTCAGGAGAATGAAAAAAGAAACAAAGGGTATCTGTGCTTATCTGAGGAGTAACAAATATATTCTCCTGCCTGTTNGGGAAAAGTGGAGGAGAGGCAGTGCCTCACAAACCCCTCAGCTGGCACTCAGTCCCGGAGCTCCTGCAGGCTCTGAGGAAAAACTCCTCGCTGGAATGGCAGGGATGGGAAGAGAGTCCCGGGCTGGTGGATGAGATGGATCAGCAGCTCCGCGGTGGCAGCTGGGGCTGCAGCACGTCCGGCAGGACAGGGGAGCGGAGGCCACAAACGGAGAGGAAGAAGCAGAAGCAGAAGGAACAGCCGCTCCGTCTGGATGATGGCAAAAAACCTCTTCTCCCAGCAGAAACAGCTCTGAGAGTGTCTGTGTTGCCCTCCCAGAAGGACCCAAAACCAAAAACTGCTCCCCTCCCCACTGCCCCCGGGGGCCCAGCTGATCCTTTTGTCTTTTAAAGTATCGATGGTGTACCAGCCATCAAGGCTTTTTCTCTCAGCTAAATGGGAAAAATTCCAATAGCTAAGAAACGAAAAAAAAACATGTAACCCCCAACACTGGGTCAGGTGTTTTGAAAAGAAATTGAATTTGTAGCTGAGAGACAGTATTTTCAATATGGAAATCACAAGTCTTGGAAAGGGAGTTTTCCACTGATTGCTTCTCTTTTCCACAAATATAATTCTCTTCATCTTTACTGCTTCTTTAATGTATCACGTATCAGGTATTTTTAGCTGACTTCTGGGAAAACCAGTTCAGAAATCCTATTTTGATTTTTAAATACAATTGCATCATGGTAAATACAAGACCAGCAAGAGCTCTTTAATTCCTAATTCATTTTGTTGAGTTGGTTATCTATATGGGAAGAAACTATTTTGCAAATATATACATCTCCTGTTAAATGTAAATTATTTCAGAGGTTTTAATTTCCAGACCATAATAATGAAAATAAATTCTAGATAACAATAAATATAACCTTCCTCAGTGCAGAAGTGTGCAAAAATATTTTCTTAAAAAGTACACTCATGAGGTGTGTACACTGAGCAGGAGGAAATACATACTGTGCTTAGATCATGTTGTTAGCAAAACTGGTGAACTGATTCAGTCCTCAGTTATGACCTGAATAAGGTCCTTTAGTGTTGCTTGAACATAGTGAACACAAAGCAAGGAGGAAAGGGGTTTATTTTGGTAAAATATTAGAGAATGTAATTCTGTGATGTATTGAAAAAAACTGAAAGGTGATGCAGTCACTGGTCATAGTCAGCATGGATTCATAAGGGGAAAGTTCAGTTCAAAAATCTTAATTTCATTTTACAGCAATGTTACTCACCTAGTAGAATAAGGGAAGCTAGTTAGCACAATCTTTTTGGATTTCAGTAGAGGTTTTAATGTTGTTTCTCGCTGTATTCTTTGGACAAAATGTCCAGCATACAACTGGATAAGCACATCATGTAATGGGTGATCAATTGGCTGATGGGCTGTGCACAAAGGGTTACAGTGAATAGAGTGGCATCAGGCTGGTGACCTGGCACTAGTGGGGTTCCACAGGGCTCCTTCTTTGGCTCTGTGCTCTTCAACATCATCATAAATTACTTGGACATTGCATGAGAAGGGATATTAAGCAAGTTCATAGGCTACGCTAGACTAGGAGGAGCTGTTGACTCCCTTAACGATAGGGATCTTGACAAATTAAAGGCCTGGGCAATCACCAACTGAATGAAGTGTAAAAGGGACAGGTTCTGGATTCTGCATTCGGAAAGGGATATACAATCAGACTGAGGAATGAGATGCTGGAAAGCAGTGCCACAGAGAGAGACCTGGGGGCCCTGGTCTGTGCCAAGTTGAACATGAGCCAGCAGTGCCCTGGCAGCCAGGAGGGCCACCTGTGCCCTGGGGCCATCAGGCACAGCATCACCAGCCAGGCAAGGGAGGGGATTGTCCTGCTCTGCTCTCAGCTGGGGCAGCCTCACCTCCAGTGCTGGGGCGGGCCTGGGGGTCATGGTATACTACAGCATCACAGAATGGGTCAGGTTGGAAGGCACCACAGCAGGTCATCTGGCCCAATCTCCCTGCTCGAGCTGTTGTGAGAATCCCACCTGTAGTACTCTGTCCAGCTCTGGGGACGCAACATACAAAGACATCAACCTGTTGAAGCAGGTCCAGGGGAGGGCCACAAAGATGATCAGAACACCTCTCCTCTTTGACAGGATTAAAGAGTTGTGACTGCTGAGGCTGGAGCAGAGAAGTCTCCAGGGAGCCTTCTAGTACATAAAGGGGTTCTATGTAAATCCGAAAAGAGACTTTTTACAGGGCCATGTAGAGATAGGACAAGGACTGATGGTGTTAAAATGACAGAGATAAGGTTTAGATTAGATATTAGGAAGAAATCCTTAACTGTGAGTGTGGTGAGGCTGCCCAGAGGAGCTGTGAATGCCCAGTCCCTGAAGGTATTGATGGCAGCTTGCATGGGTCTCTGAGCAGCTCGGTCTAGTGAATGATGCCTCTGGCCATTTCAGGGATGGAACTAGAAGATCTTTAATGCTGCTTACCCTAATCAGTCTATGATTCTGTGATTCTGTGTCACAGATTTTTTTTATAATAATGTGTTTCTCATTCTTAAGAGAAACAAAA